>VXAZ01009370.1:814160-830317 GCA_013399875.1 Gymnorhina tibicen | reverse complement strand
AATGGGGGAAAACCGGGACTAGATTTTTTTTTTCTGGAATATGGAATGGGGGAAAACCCAGACTGGTTTTTTTTCTGGATTATGGAATGGGGGAAACAGAGACTATATTTTTTTTTCTGGAATATGGAATGGAGGAAAACCCAGACTGGATTTTTTTTTTTTTTCCTGGATTATGGAATGGAGGAAAACCGAGACTATATTTTTTTTCTAGAATATGGAATGGGGGAAAACCCAGACTGGATTTTTTTCTGGAATATGGAATGGGGGAAAACCCAGACTAGATTTTTTTTTTTTTTTCCTGGATTATGGAATGGGGGAAACCGAGACTAGATTTTTTTTCTGGGTGCTCCCAAGCCCAGGGAAAGCTCCGGGTGTTCTCGGTGCTCCTTTTGGCACACAGACATGCCTGGCACTTGACAATACAGTCCTGCAGCATCTTCCACTGGGGTTCTTTGGCCAGTGGCCTGTGGTTAAGAAGACTTCCTTTGCCTGAGCTGAGCCAGATCCCTGGTGTGTGCCAGGGTGGCAGGGGACAGCCAGAGTATGACACTCTCCCCCATTTCTTTTGTTCTTCTGACTCAGTTGGTTCTGGCAGTTTGGGACAGGTGGATTTTTAAAAGGAAGAGGAAACAGCAAAAAATATCCAAATACAAATAGTAAGAGAAAGTCCAGTTATCCAAGGTATTTCAAGAGCTTGGCTCTATTATGCATCAGCTCACTTATATGATTTACACAACTCAAAAATTTGGGGGGTGCAAAAAAACCCGCAAGTCCTGCTGAGCTCGCAGGCTGATTTATTTCACACGAAACACCTACCCAGTGCCTGAGAGGAGTGGGAGCCCAGTGATCTCCCTGGGAGGGCTTGCCAAAAAGCAATGGGGTGAGCTAAGCAGAGAGGAAGAGGCTGGTGTCTTCCCTGGCTGGCTGAGAGCGCCCTGCAGACTGGAGAGCTGCTGCCAAAGGGATCATGTTTTATGGTGGAGAAGGGAGGAGTTTGCTTATGGATAACAACAGAAATGGCTCTGCGCAGATTAGATGCTCTTAAGGAAGACTGTAAATCCCAACTCTGGAAACCCACATAGTACAGGCAGCCGTCTTAATAGAAACGAGGATTAGAAATTAGCTGAGGTCTTTAGTGATATTTTTAGAAGGTTGCTCCTGACAGGTTAGGCTGCTGAGAACCAGAGGAAAGTGCCGAACCCTGTATTACTTGGGAAAGGATCACACAGTGCAGTGTGTGATTAGAGGCTGGCTAGCTTAGCGACAAGAGGGATAGGTGGGTTAGGGCTGATTCGGGAGGAATTAGCAAGGGAAATTGCTTGGGAAGCAGAATTTGATTAGGGGCAGCCAACGTGGATTTGTGATTGTGAAAGGAAAGCTATGTGTAACTAACTTGCTGGAGTCTGGGGGAGGCACCGTTCCCCGGCAGCCTGGGGAGTGTTAGTTTTATATAACCCGATCTGCAAAGGGAAGGCCTGGTCCCTTTGTCACCAGGTGACACTGGGTGGGAGGGATGGGGATCACCTCCCTCCCTTGTATCTGCACAGACTCTCTGCCTCCTCTTTCCCCATCCATCCCTTCTACTTCCTTTCTAGTTTTTACGGGAGGAGGCCTATTGCTTTTCCCCATGTCCCATACTCTTCTCTCTGTCCTTCCTTTCCTCTCCCTCCAGTCCATGGGGTTGCCTTTTGCTGGGGTATTAAACGTCACTATCCGCCCCACCACACCAGCATGGTCTGCCTTAGGACCCACGTTGCATCCTAAAGCGGGGATAAAACATTTCAGAAGAGGACATTCATGGGACAGCAGGGGAACAGCTGTCCAGCATCACTGCCAGATACGGACACGACACAGATGAGGAGCCAGGGATGTGGTTCCATCCTATCTCTCAGGGAGGGGTCTGGCCCCTTTCCACCACCCTGGGTTATGACAGCACAGCACAGAAATGCCCATGGCCAAGACAACCAGGTCCATCCACCTCCTCTCTGCCTTGTGTGCCCCAAACTCCTCCCAACACCATCCAGAAGACGCAGATGAGTCCCCTGTCCCTGGTGTCCCTAAGGCCACCTCGTTACCTGCAGTCCTTCTGCACCAGCATCCTGCGGGTAGCTCCAGCTGCAGAGCCACTGCTGTGGCATTAACATTCGTGTGACTCCAGCTCTCATTTGCCTTTTCCAGGCCTTCTGAACTCCAATCCCAATGTCCTGCTTTTCAGCTCATAATTTCGTACCAGGCTCTTAAAACTGAATTTTATTTTTATTGCAATGACCCTGTGGTGCTGCCAGATCCCTCTGTGGAGGAGACATGACATCTCCATTACACAGCTCAGATAAGTATCTTAAAGAGACCACACACAAAGGAACCTAATGGTACCTATTTTTATTAGGTTTATTACAGGAGGGGAAGTAAAGCAGTCCGATCTCCCCACAGGATACTCCGTTAACAGCAGCAGACAGAGAGGAGAGATCTGTGGAGGCGGATCAGTTTTCCAAGAATATTAGCTACTGCTGCTCTAAAATTAGAGTCTAGGGAGAGCAGACAGGTTGACATAATTGAAAGGGCTGTCTTATGGGATGACATAGTTAAACGAGTCCATGATCAGCTTTAGAGTGACAGCTCAGCGACTTCTTCTAATCCTCAAAGGAGCACTGAGTTGCGAGGCTGTGATTTAACTAGTCCTGGATCTTATCTTGTGATGATGTCAATATTATTAGAACCAGCTTCTAAAGAGATGCCTCCAAAATCACTGTACATGAACCGACTGGCGTTACAGGCACGATTCTCCTGCAGCTTCACCCTGCAAAGCCCATGCTGATACAAACACTCCTCTGCTGCCCTTCTTACGTACCTGATTCTGTCCCCGTGGGCTGGGCTACAGGGCCAGGTCCAGAAACAGGATTAAGAACCTCATTTCAGGATGGAGCTGAAAAATGTCCTTCAGCTGCCCATTTTATTCAACATAATTTAATAGCAAACACAAACTAACAAAGTTAGAGGTGAAATATAATAGCAGGAACCCCATAAAAAGTAACCTAATCTGTAAGATAAATAGACAACACTTTAGCCTGGGGAGATAGCGAATAAAAGAGAAATATGAGCAGAGCCACTCTCAATTCATAACTAACTTTAAAGAGAAATAATGAAGATGAGTTCTCCAACTTTTAATGCCCTAAGATTCTTCTCCACAAAAAAATATAAAAGCATTTTTAGTGTTTTCCTCATACATTGGACGTCCCCAGCCAAACGTCCTGGATCATTCCCACACAAGGAGACATCCGTCAGAAAGGGTCATGGTTTGGAGAAACCCTACTGCAATTCCTGATGGAGCAGGAGACACCAGGGATGGAGCTCTTCATGCTGGTGGAGCCTCTTGGTTGCCTTCGGTGGCCACCTCCCACTGCCTTGTTCCAGGTGCACAACTCCGAGCACCCACCGCCTTCATGGTGGCTTTAGTCTGACGTTTATTATTTTAAGGGGTTTTAGCCTTTTTTTTTTTGTCAGTACCTACTTTAACTTCAAAGGCTGGGATTTTCCAAGCAGCCTACTGCATTTAGGCACCTAAATCCCGCTGAGTTTCAAGTGTGTATCAGCCCTTAGGCTCCTTGGCAAATCCTTGCTAAGTGCCTAAGGGCTCATCGGCAGCCCCCGTTCTGCTGCCGGATTTACAGAGATACCATTGTACCAGCAGGAGCTCCCTTCTTGCTTAAAAACCTCATCCTGAAGGATCACCTCTGATGGCTAATTTTTGGTGATACATACCTGTAAAGAATGTTATATCATCTCCTTGGGTTATACCAAAAAAACCTCGGGCTTTGTCAGCTGGACTTCAGAGACAAAATGCTCCTAATTCCAGCTCTTGGCCCTCTGGGGAAAATCTCATATTTGGTGTTTTAGAGGTAAACCACACCATATCTCCCACTGACTCTGATACCCACTATGTCTCCAACCCTGTTTTAGAGCACCCAGGATCTGTCCAGGAGGAACAGAAAATCAACAGAATTAATCCATTTGCTTTGCTGTTTGGGAATGCCCCAACCCGAAAGGAAAGAGCACAGAGAGCAGTCAAGCTGGCACTGGGATGGGTACAGAGGGTACCTCTGAAAATGCTAACTCAAAGGGTGGGAATCATTGCAACAGCCTTTCTAATAGTATTGGGAAAATAAATCCCTTATCAAGTGATTTCTGGTCACTGATCAAACTCTAATGTCTTACCTAGCAGAAAAGAGATTTGGGGTCTCCATGGAAGATTTCCTGAGATAACAGTTGTCTTTTTGTTGAGTCCATACTGCAAACAGCATGGCAGGACCCAGTCCAGCACTACTGAGCCCCACATTTCCTAGGCACTACGATGGCATCAATTAGCAAGGGAAGTTAGGCCCAAAGTACTTCTTATTCACTGCGTTGCTGGTTCTGAATTAAAGCGTTTCACTGAAAACCAAGACGCTATTCCTTAAGTATTTCAGCCGATGGCAATTTAGTAACAGTGCCAGACCTCAGCATTGTGTTTGATATTCCTATTTTTATGCAGATAAACGGAGCCATCTTTCTTCCTGTTTTGTAGCACTAAGAACCAAACCTGAACCCTCATAAGCGGAGTTTGGTTTATGCTGTCAGCACAGGAGAGGACCAAAACCATTGCTGGTACAGATGAGTGGGTCTTCTGCAGGTCAGCAGGGGAGGATGAGCAGGGGGGTCCTGGCAGAGTCTGGGAGCCAGAAGGAAAAGGACAGATCCAGGGGGGATCTGGACAGGGGAGAAGGACCCCTTAGGTCATGAATCCCACAGTGGGCAGACAACCCTTAAGAAATCATGTCCAAAAGTGATGACGCTGATTTGGGTCACGCCCGTGATACTGGGACTAGGGGATAGGACAAGAGTTTTGGCTGTTCTGCTTGTTTCCCCCCACCCATCTGTCCCAAGCACCCATTTACTGGTGGCCTTCACAGCCCTCCACCACCTTGGAGGCACCAGCAGCCCTTGGGAGGTGGCGGAGCCCCCGCAGGGTGACGCTCCCAATTGGAAGGATGTCCATCCCACAAGCACAGGGACGCGTGGCGCTCGGAGCCGCGTGCCACGAGATGGCACCATGTCCCTGCTAACCCGCACGGCGGGGTCACCTCTGCGGCCACGCAGCCGCTGCAGGACCCTGCTCACCTGGCGGGGCGCTGAAATCCTCCCGCTGAGATTACGGGGGGTTTTAAATAACTGGGCAGCCCTCCTTTCTGTAAGGCCCAGCTGAGGCAGGAGGTGTAGCCCTGTCCCGTGGAACATCCTCGCAGTGAGAGCACTTCGCCTGTGAGATCCCCCTGCATCTCCTGAGCACATCTGGTCACCCACCTGACAGCGCAGGCACAAGGCTTGCAGGGTTGTGGTGCCATCTCCCGCTGGTTACAGCTCTCCTCAGGGGGGTCCTGGGCTCCTGTCCCTGCTGGCACAGTCGTTTGCTGGCACTGGCAAAGATGCCAGTGTCACAATGATGGTTGTGCCTGGCTGGTGTGTCTGACCCGGTGGTGTGCACTGGCTGTGCCCCCACCCCCAGGGACCTGCATGCAGGAGAGCTCATTTCTCACACAGAGCTTGGTCATCAAGTCATAGAATTCTTTAGGTTGGCAAAGACCTTTAAGCTCATCAAGTCCAACCATTAACCCAGCACTAAGCCATGTCCCTAAGTCAATGAAAAAGGGAAAGCTGTGCACCAGCATCTTTGCCTTGAAATATCAAACATTTAGTATTATTATGACATTCTAGGAGGGATTCAGGTGAGCCTATATCCCTGAGGAACTTTAAACTCCATGCCTTGGTGTGTTCAGAGCACCTCAATCTTAGAAGCACCAGTGCAGAAAAGAAATGCAGTGGATGACAGCCCCAAACCCAAAGAACTTGCCCAGGCCCTGGTTAGTGCCTTGATTAGGCTCCTGAGCTCCTAAATGCTGACTTTCCTCAGTCTAACCCAGTTCTTGGGGTCCTTCAGCAAAGCCCTGCAGCTCAATGCCCTGTTCTTCTCACCCCCAGGACCCGTCTGTCCCCACCACACTGCCCTGAGCTCTGCTGACACAGACCTAATGCTGGCATCGGTGGGACTGACTGCTCCAGGGCTCCATGGAAAACAAGGTGACTGCTGCACCCAAGTCTGCTTTAGTGAAGGAAACAGGAGTGCAAGCCATAGGGACCTGTTAAATGAAAATCCCCCAATGGATGAGGGGTTTTGCACGTGCCGAGGAAGCTCTAACAGCTCCTTCTGCTCTTGTTTTAGAGGATGGAGCAACCAGCCAAGAAAACCTGTGCCTCTTTCTGAAGAGGAAGCAGAAGGAGCAGCTCAAAGGGAGCTCTCCTGCCTGGGTTCGCTGTCCCTGGCAGTGTGCTCAGAACAGTAATAGAGCTGGAAATACCTGCATTATTCCTGACACAATGCTTTGCCGCTGAACAATGCATTTGCCAATTCAATTTATTCAAACAAGTTCCTTGGGAAGACAGCAAAGCAAATCCAGGTGGCAATTACCGAATTCAGACTCTGCCCTGAACTCGGGGAAACAAAGGGGCAAGATATGAGGGAAATAGCAAGTTCTGCTGGAAATCCCACAACGGCAGAATCCTAAGAGCTTTTAATCACGTGCTCGCTGGTATTCAGCTGAAAAACCCCCGTGTCATTGGGCAAGGAGACAGAGCAGTGTTGCCATTGCTCTGCTGTAGCACTTAGCACTTTGGAATACCTCTGCTATGAAAATTAAATGCTGGTTTGTTTTCTTTTGAAAGCACAGCAGTACTTGGGCTCCACGGCCCGTCGCAGTGACATGTAATTGAAGAATAAGTGCATTCAGGAGCTCCCAAGACTGTCAGTGCTGCCAGTCCCGCTGTGTTGCACGCTGTCAGGCAGGGTGGAGGCTGCCTACAAGCTAAGATGAACTATCAAACCAGTTCAGAGCTTGGTTAAACAACTTCAGCCGTGCGCTGAGCCTCATCACATCCCAGTCCCCCTTTCCCAGAACATCAGCACGGACACAAGCCCATAGCCCAAGGCTGGTCCCTGTATCCAGGACACAGCTCCAAGAACAGCCTCCTGGATGGCTGGAGGGAGAGAAAAACCTGCCAGGAACCTCCACTTTGGCTCTGGGTGTGCGAGAAGGAAACTTCTACTGCAGATGCACAGCTCTGGAAAATTTCCTCTCACCAAACCCTGCAAACCCCACAACCTCAGCTTCCCATACCCCGTTCACAGTCAGGGGCTGAGCCCCCCCGATCATGCTTCATCTCCCTATCCCACTCCATCCCTCACAGCCAGCACCAGGGCAGCCGTAGCTGCTCTCCCAGGAAAGCAGTTACACCAGGGGTGAATTTGGCCCCAGATGTAGAATTAGGTTAAGCCAAAAGGTGGCAGCATCTTATTCAGTATCGATTTTGCATGAATATTTCTCCTATTAGCCATTTTTCTTTCTAATCATAGAATGTAAGTTTGTAAATTACAGAGGTGGAGAGTAAATGCATTGCAACCTCTGGCAAATTGATATTTTTGCAGCAGCAGTAAACTTTTTCTGATGACAGATAATTGAAGGGAGCAAGCATCAGATAAAATTCATAAAGATTTGGACCTACTGGAACAAGACAAATGATATTTAATGTTCAGAGTTGCAAAGTAATTACCCTGAGCTCCAATATAATAAATAAAGACACAGTAAATGGAGTTTGGCTGACCAGGTGCCTTGGAGGTAGCACTGCAGCGAGGCCCTGCAGCAGCCAGGGGGATGGAGAGGTGACAGCTCCCTCGGTACAGGGGAGTGCCTCGGGCTGGTGTTGCCCCCAGAAATGCCTTTTCTCAGGGAAGGAAGGAAGGAGCTGCCTCCCGCGCCTGCAGCAGAGCCCTGCGTCCCCAAACCCAGATGCTGGGTGCACAGGGACCCATCATCACCCACAGCCTTTCTACATTTCCAAAGGCAAAGGAACCTTTGGATACCCAGCTTCATCCATACCTCTCACGAGAAGCCTGGTGCAGGTTCTCCAGCAAACCCACAGCCTCCTGTTCCCCCACTCCAGCCAGCAGACATTCGTCTCTTTCCCCAGCACCCAAGAGAGCAGCTGGTAGCTAAAAAAGAGGAGGGTGACCCTCTCCCTGAGGTGGTCACTGCCCTTTACCCAGGGGAAACTGAGCCCTGGGGTGATGGACATCCAAGCCAGAGCTTGATGTCCTTCCCACGCAGCAGCAGCACACCTCAGAGGGACATCACAGAGAGACTGCAACACCCAAAACCAGAAGATACTGGCCCTCACCCAGCTGCAACTCCATTCCCACCATCTGGGAAAGACCGGGAGATGCTTCTTGTATAGTGAGGAACCACCTTGTCTCCCCTTTTGTAGCCCTGCCTCAGTCAGCCCTGTGATGGACCCTTCGCCTGGCAGGGTATGTTCATTGCATGTGGCACCTCACTGTGCTTCTAGGCACATCCAGACCTCACACACAAGAAAAAAAAAAAGAAAAAGGTGGCAGAGCCGTATCCTACTTCTTTTTTCAAAGCAGGATGTCAGTGCAAGCTTCCCTGGCAAAACAAGTGCATTACTAAAATGCTTTTAATGCAGGCAGCGTCAGTGGCTGCTCGGCAGCACACGCCAAGTGCCCCGATGGTCAGGAAGAAAACATGCTCGAGCACACGCCGAGCTGGGAGGTCCCAACCCAGCCCTTCTTCAGGGCTCCTCAAACACCATCTCTGAGCAGCTGCTGGGAAACCATAAGCCAACAACAGGCCTTGTTTCTGTTCCGCCACCAGTCCTCTACTGCTAATGTGCCTCTGCCCCTTTGAAGAAGTTTCTTAGAAATTCAGCAGCAATTATGCAAGCTTTAGTATTAAAAAATGCACGTGGATCTGAAAGCGAATATGAAGCTGCTGCTGCTGTAATGCTAGCTTTAAGCTGTCTACAGTCCCTAGAAATTCTCAGTGGGATGTTTGAGAAGGATGTATATGTGTTGACAACATTAAATGATCCATGGCTCAAGGACAGAATTGAAACCATACATCTACTTCATGCAGGCACTGATCACTGGGAGAGTGTTTTTCTTAAACTAACCACGGAAGGCCAGGCACCTCGTCCTCCCCAGAAAGGCAGGGGTGGCTCGGGGAACAGAAGGTGCACACACGCTCCTACCACATCCCGGTGTGTAACAGAGCTCCAGTGAAAAGGGAGAGACACATGGACGCCATCAGCAGGAGAAATGTTATTGTGGCTGCACCATCTTTGAGGGAAATTGAGCATGTCACTTCGGTGCATCACCCTCTTCTCATCACCTCCCAAAGAGGCAGCGCCGCTCGCACACAGCCGCGCAACATCTGGCGAGAGGGCGTGGAGGGGCAGGATGCTGCGAGATTCACTGGGGTGAAGATTTGCCCGCTCTGCAGTACGAGCCCCAGAGCACGGCCCGGGATGCCCCTGTGCCACCCCTGGCACTGCAGCAAGAGGAGAGCCCCCAGCAGCGAGTGCTGAAAGCTCTCGAAAGCGGTAGCCTTTTCTAGACGTGAAATTCTCAAGGACAAGGAAAAACTGGCAGACAACAGGGAGGATTAGGTGGTTCCCCAAGGAACACAAGAAACGCTGTAAGACTGTGTTGTTGCCCATTTCGGTGGGGTGATTAGGCAGTATTTGATGCTGGGAGGATGATTTCTATTAGGCAATTTTGAGAGCCTTTAGCCCGGCTGTTAACAGTAGGTGGTGGGAAGTCGTGTTTGCCTGGATGCAACAAAACCAGACTCCTCCAGACTACAGTGCCCAAAATCCAGGCCCGCCATGGGCAGCACCCTGCCCCAGGGAAGCACTCTCCTTGCTCTCCCTTCAAAAGCTGGTTGCTGGTGCTTTCTGGTCCTTGCTGCTTTGCAGCACACTGCTGTGAGCTGCTTGGGGAAAACCTCCCTCCCTGGCTCTCCTGCTACTCCAACCCCATCTCCCTGGTCCCTGACTCAGGTACTGGTTTCCATCATTTCAACTATTACCAAACTAAAGGGTATTTCTTTGCTCCCTCGTTTATGCAGAATGTTTGTTTAATAGGCTGGCCAGCTTCAATTAGGTCTGTGATTACTCACAGATGACAGCTCCAGCATAACAATGTTTACTCTCAAACTCCATCTCCAAGTATAGCCTGTGATATATTTAAGGAGAAGGTATAAAACCATTAATGCTGAAATAGCTTTACCTAGGGCAGTGAAGTTTCTCTAACAGCTGGCAACTGGGTAAAAATGTACTGGGGTTATCAGCCCCCTTCACCCAGATGTTCAGTTACCCTACTGAAAACCTCACATGGTTGAGTTGTCCAGATGTCTTTGCCTTGTTGCTGACACGTGGAACTCCTTGCTAGGGGACCTGTGTTGTCTAAAATAAAGTTTATTAGCTTTTCATTTGTTCCTGAAGCATCAGGGCTGGTGGCTGGAAGTGAAACGCGGCATCTTTGGGTCAGATGTGCCCCTAAGTTGCTTGGGGTGCGTTGGCAGGAAGGTGTGTCACAAAAGGAATATCCAAAGCCGTGGCCTCAATGTGGTTTTACTTCTCAGGAAATGCCAGTGAGAGCTCCTAGTCTCCATGGCTCTGGAAATTGCATTTTTAAAACCCAGAGTCTGTGACTTTGTAAGGGGCCCAGGCTGGGTGTCCCTACAAGTTTGGTACCCAAACTGGGTGAGAGTTACAGCGCTAGGGAGTGGGGAGAGGGGACTCTGGGGTGACTCAGAGGCAGAGGCTGGGCCTCCCCCATCCCACCACCCACTGTCCATCCGAGGGGGCTGGGCTGGCTGCGCAAAGCAGTCCCAAGGAGAGTCCTGCCTCTCTCGTAGCATCTTACAGCTAAACCAGCTTCCGTACGTCCCCGCGCGCTAATCAGCTGCTTGGAGACTAATTAGTGCCAAATGCTCTTATCAAGAAGACACAGCTGGGTGCAAAGCCAGGCACTGCAATGGCTGGGATGTCCACCCCTTGCCCAGGACACAGCCTGGTCCTTCCCTGAGCCCTCCAGACCAATGGTGATGACCCCAGTCTGGCCATCGCCCTGGAGAGGGAATTGGCATCAGAGGTTTAGGAGGGATAGGAAACTTCTGGCTTTAATTCACTGAACTCTTTTGTTTCAGCCACATTTAATATCTTAGAAATTACGAGTCACAGGGACCTGGGTGAGCCGAAGGAGAAGGCGTGATCTGTGAGGCCAATTAAGAGGCCGATGGCACATAGTGAAACGGGAGCCCCTCGGGGGAGGCCAAGGTTACATAAATAAGTGTGTGAAGGAGCTGCACTGAATCTGCAGACACTCAGCCACTAGTGATGCCCCTCTGAATCTGGGAAAATTAAATATAAATAATAAATGTTTAACCACACAGCAAATAAATACAATGAGGCACCTTTAAAAATTATCCTAATAAACAGCAAGATGTTGTCCTTCTGCCCAGGGTGGCTGAGCATCTTCAGCGTATCGGAGACAAAGAGCACAAAAGAGGGGGTTGTGTTTAGGGGGGCCTGCTCAGCTGGGTTGTCTTCACCCCCAGTCTGCCATCCCTGTGTAGAACCCTGGGACGGCATGGAATAGAACACCCAGAAAAACTGGAAATAAAATAGTGCCAAGCTTCAGCCAGTGAATGTCAGGACCTCCAGACCAGAAGCAGCTCACCTCTGCCTGTGTGATCCTAATAGGCTTCTTCTGGGCGCCTGGGAGCAGGATTAGGGCTTGGTTCTCAGAGGACAAGCCCAGAGGCTCCTCGTGATGTTACAAATGTTCAACATCAGCTGCGAGGTCCCCAGAATTGCTCTGTGTCAGCACTCACTTTACAGTAAGAGCTCTGCTTCTCGGCTTCCCTGCTTTTACTGCTTTCTTGGAAGAAGGGGAAAAATGAAATGGAGAAATAAAAAATAAAGGGGTCATTTATAGTTAAGCACATTAGGATGGGAGCGAGAGAATAAAGCGGTGAGAATGGCTCAGCCGGGGGCCTGCAGGGACTTGTTCTCTGGTACTGGCACGGTCTTTACTAGGTCGCTTGAACCTTTTGCACTCTGCTGCAGAGCTCAGACCTGGGCTATATATCAGCAGACTTGCCGTGGTGTGCAGTGGAAAAGCCTGTAACTCTCCTCAGACCCGCTTGTGCCAGGACTTACAGTTCATGGGTGACTTTTGTAGGTGGCCAAAGCAACCAACCCAGGCCTGGGGGGTGCGGCAGAGGGTGTGGGTTAAGTGTGGATCAGTTCCCTTTCCTGCGATGTAATGTCATTTCTCCCCAAAATTCTGCAGGGAAGGAGCAGGGCAAAAGACCTTCCTTGCTGTGATTAAACATTCCTGGGCAGTTTAATTATAGCCTTTGTCTACTTAAACACTTGCACAATAAATCCACAGAGAGCTGCCATCCCACTATACTTAGTTACCAATTTCTTTTCTTCCCAGCCCCTGAGATTTGGTTTCCCATTTACTAGAGGTCACTGGAGCCCACTGGTCTCCATGGGGCTACTCTGGCTGTCACCAGGGAGCTTGTGCCAGAACAAAATGTGTCCCTCAAGTCAGACTGACTCAGTGGCAGCTGACACCGGTATTTGGGTTTCTTTAGACCTGTGGGCTCCGATCACATCTGGTTTTGATGAGCCCCCATGTGTGTACTGAGCCCCCACATCTCAGCAGTCTCTAATTGCTTCAGATTTCCACTCAGGAGCAACCGTTCCTGCTCATGGCAAAATCCAGGTCCTGGATACGCCACCACATCTAGGAAGCACCTGATTCCAGTGACAAATGTAGCACCCAGAGCTCAGTGCTGCTTTTGACACACGAGCACAGACATAAATATTCTCCAGCCTTTACATCCTTTCTCCATTTTAACTCATGGCTTCATTAGACTAATTTGTTTCCAGGTTGGAGGATGAATAATGAGCCTCAGCCTGTGGATGCATAATTAAATTTTGATAGTGAATGTTTTTATCTAACCTTGTTTTCATTATTATCCTCAGTACTTGAATTACAAGTTAGAGATTTGGGGCTGCAGGTTTGCCTTCACATTAAGCCTGTACACCTGTGTGAGGTGAGACAGTGGTCTGCCACCTCCCAGGACAGTGTCCGGGGGTGACACCGTGGGTGTCATTTCAGTCAGGTCTAATCATCAGGGATGTTCAGGGAAAGAGAAACAGCTGATGACAAAATGGCTTTTCCCCTACCGCAGTCAGTACAACACACAATCCCTGGTCCATGTGGGGTCTGCACACTGCTCCACGGCTGGAAGGCACATCCCAATGGCGAGGGTCACCTGGAGCATCTCGGTGGGACATCTTGGTGGGGCACACAGTCCTGCTGTATTTCCTCATGTGTCCAAACTCCGTCTGGTTTTTTGGGTATGTAGTTAGATTTGTTGCCACACTTATATGCCTGCAGATTCCCCAGACTGTCCCTGTCTCCCTGTGCCTTGTGAGTGGCTCCCCAGCACCGCACTAAGGTCCCCGTGCCCTGGGTCTCTGTGCTCACCACCGATTTTCTCCGGCCTTCCCATTGTTCTTTTCTGCACTGCGGTTTCCATCAGGCTTTTCCACCGATCTTCGTGGCCTCTCCCTGCTCCTAGAAGGCAAGAAGGTTTTCCATAATTCCCTGACTGCTGGGGTGGTACCTAGAGGATGCCCTCTGGGCTAAGGTAGGGAACAGAGCGCATGTCACAGCCTCCGCTCCTGCTCCGGATGGGAGCCGGAGCGCTTCGAGGAGCCCGAGCAGGTACTTAGTACAAATGTTAATGGCATCATTGTTTATATTGTAGGATTGGAAAGGGTCTCCTGGGTCATCTGGGGCATTGCCCTTCAGTAACTCAGTCCGTATTCAAGCTATCCCAAGGGTATTTTTAGTCGATTCATGAATCCTTTTAGGAATTCGGCCCAACGACCTCCGTCAGCAAACGATTCTTTTGGCTAATTGACTTCACTTTCTGCATGCCCTGTTTTAATACTGCCTTTAAAGTTTGAGGCTTTTTCTTCCTCTCTCAGTGTCATCCCCTGCTCAATTTCAGCAGCTCTTTTTTGCTATTCCTGCATCTTTATCTGCATTACAGTTGATTCCGCAGAGCTTGCTGGTGAAGCCCCTGTGCTGGTGGAGGCCCCACACCAACAAAGTCCCTTTAGCCCCTTGCAGGGCTGAGCCCCTCTGTGCACGGTGAGATGGTCTCCACCAGGAGATGCTGCACACAAACTAGACAAGGTGACACGGGTGGGAGAGGACACAAAGGTCACCTTTACCCACATAAACCTCCAGCAGCAGAGCTGGGAGCAGTCTTACGGGCAAGCTGCCTCTCAGCTCCCATCATGCTGGCTCCAGCTGAGCAGCCGTTTGAAAGGTCCTCATTTTCCCTGATGTCTTCAGCTTCAGCTAATGTCACAGTAACAGCAGAGAATGAGGGAAAAGAGAGAAGGAGAAGGAGAATTAAAGACAAACTTTTCTTGGTCATTATTATTCTCCTATTTGTGATCCACTGCTCTATGTCATGTCGTCACTGCATTGTTATTTGCAACAGAGCCAATTTTGAGCATGTGGTGGGGAGACTATTTGGAGACAAGGCTGTGGGAAAGGCAGGGAGCTGCAACCAACACGCATCTCCCAGCTGAAGAGGTCGCTCACCAGCACTCACCCTCACTGCCCAGGATCCCTGTCCCTGCAGACCTGCCTGTTGGATTGAGTGGTTGGTCCATACTCAGCTCCATCAGAATGAGCCGAAGTGAAACACAAAGCTTTTGCTAACCTGACTTGATCCATTCGGTGTGGGTCAGGGAGCATCCTCAGCAGCACACACAGGGGTGTAACCTCCAACATGGGACAGCACGGGACAATGACACTTCTACTGGCACTGGCCCCTCAGTGACCTGTTCTGCATCCATTTTCCTCTCCATCTTCTCTAGTTTTGGTGAAAGTGAATTCACATCTTCCTGCGATGCACGGCGTTGATGCAGCTGTGAACTTAGCACAGGGTTTACCCTGGGAATGGCTTTGCACGTGCAACTTTCCCGAAGGAAAAGACACGGAAACATTCTAGGAGGAGCAGGGAACATGGAGCAGGGAACCTGAGCTAACTGGGCAGACTGGAGCTTGAATGACCTACATGAATCCTTGGCATCAGCCAGGCAGTGTTTCTTTTAAATAAATTATGCAATAGTGCAAGCTTCAGAAGACTTTTTTTTTTTTTTCCCCAGGAAAACTACATTTTAGAGAAAAAATAACTGTAAACCCAAGATGGTCAGATTTGATGAAGTCAGCAAAGCTGTAGCCAGGATAAAGATCATACTCTCCACATCAGTCTCCAATTCATCATCAGAGCCAGTTGGTAAATATTTGCTTCTTCTAGTGATCAGCTGAAAGGTTCCTTCATTCCCACAATACTATTATCTTTGCAAATTACTTTTATTATAGTGAAAAGCAAAAAGCTAAATCCTGACTGTTTTTAATTGAAAACAAAGGTGAAAAAGAAAGAAAAGGCTTTTACAATAATCAAAGCGTGGACTGTAGTTTAAATAACTGCTTTGTAATTTTCTCCCCAGTAAACTGGTACTTTAAAAACTCTGCTAAGAGAGTACTTTTGCATAACTGTGTCTGTCCTCTGCTTGGCAAATTGATCAAACCAAGTGGATTCACAGGGCAGAGGTGAGCAGGTCTTAATATTCCTCCTTCTCAGGCAGAAACCAAAGACTTCGCTGTTCCCTGTGATACAATCATGATTTGGTGTGTTTGCATGGGACTAGGCACCCCAAGGCAAGTCAGGAGGTGCATGGGTAGATCTGAGGGGGAAAACAAACCAGGATTTACGTGGTGCAGCACCAGGACAGAGCTCAGAGAGGCCCTGGGACCTCCATCCTTGGGGAATGCAGTTCATCTCTACATCACAAGGTCATGGTCAGCCTGGATTCACGCTGAACTTGGCCTTGCCTGGAGCAGAGGTTTGAGCAGAGCTCTCCAGACACAGTTTCCAACCCCCGTGTTTCTGGAATATTGTGACGCTTCAATGTCTTTGTCCCAGCACAGGCTACTCCAGTGGTCACCGGTTGGTCACTGCAGATGTCCCCCATTGCATTTGGTCTCCAAAGAGGGCTGGGCTCCCACCAGTGCAGCTCTCCCCACGCAGCACACACTCCCTCCTCCTGCATTCGCTAATACCCACTTCTCAAAGCGCCTCAAGTTTTCCTTGAGGAGGAAGGGA
>VXAZ01009370.1:806660-809160 GCA_013399875.1 Gymnorhina tibicen | reverse complement strand
AATGCAGCGTCTCCCAGGACTGCGTGTCAAGGGCTGCTTTTCATTGAGCTGGTGCGAGTGTTTGGCTGGAGGAACAGCTCTCCGGATTGAAGGGGGTGCCTTTAAAGAAGCAGCAATTGACAAGGAAGCAATTATTAAATTTTGATGTTCAAAAATAAGGAGAAAAAAAAAGAAAAAAAGAAAGACGACGAAGAAGAAAACGGCTTCTATAATTTGTGTTTTAGATGGAGAGCAATATAAAGAGATATCAAGGCCGAGAGCCATCAAAAGCCTTCCCCCCTCCCCGCATGAAAGCTCCTCTCAAACACTTTAAGAGAGATTTTTAGAAGCTCGACAAGGATCCTAGAAACATTAAAACAGAAGTCGATTTTAAATGTGCACATTGAAATGCACAGAGCCGCTTACTACGTGGACTTGCACTTGAGGTCAAGTGACGGACGGATTGTATGCTTCTCCATAATAATATTAATTAAACAATTTGCATGCTAATAAGGTAACAATTATCAGGGCTTCTGTTGAAAGATTCAGGTTATTACAACACGCCAATCTGGAGGCCAGGGGTCAGGGAGTGAGAGGCGAGAGAAATTTCAACTCAAATTAACATTCTGTCAGCTCCAGAAAATGGGATAAATAAAGTCGAATTAATTCATTATAATAAAGAGAGGGAGAGAGAGAAAAGTCCCCCCTCTCTTGTTCTGTGCTGGATTGATTACCATTCTGTATTCAGAAACACGTCCCGCTCGCATTCCTCTCCTGAAATCCGACAGAAAATGAGGCATTTATTGCTACAGGCAAAATTTGGTCCAGTGGACACAGTTTACATTTAGTATTTATAGAGAAAGAAATTAAATTATGGTGAAAAGTGAAGCCCTTGACCCCAGAATTAATACCAACCCCATCATTTTCTTATTTCTGTTAGGGCTGTGTAGTCCAAATTCAAGCCACCTTTTAGCTCTAAGCAGAGGCAGGGAGACCATAATTAAACTAATCTATAGGGGGAGGGAGGGAACAGCAATAATACAGCAGTATATTGTATGGCATTCAATTAGGTGAATAAATACAGCTCCGGACAGACAGCGTAGATTAGAGACTCGACTTCCTTTTTATTTCAATTTTAACTTCCCCCTCTCTCATACCCACACAAACCAGCGCTGGGAAATGTATCATCTTGACTGGATATTTTATAACTGGAAAATCTATTTGTGTGTCTTCCAGAGATAAAGTGTCTCTCCCTCTTTCCCCTTCCCCTCTCTCTCTCCTCTTTCCTTCCTACCTATTTTTATTTCTTTCCCTTTCTCACCCCACCGTGCCCGCCCCCCGACTCCAAGGATTTAATTCCGCACGACCCTCCCAGGAAGATTTAAAGAGTTCCCCCTGTCTGATTTCCCGGCCCGGCTCTTTCGCTCTCCTCTTTGTTAAACGCAAACGCTGCTTCTCCCCGCGCCCCTCTTCCCACCTTCCCAGGGGCCGGGGGGAGCCCTCCCGGGGGTCGCCAGGTTGGGTCCCCCCCGGCCCAGGGGACCGCGAGCTCCGGTCCCAACGCGCTCGGGATGGGAGGGGCTGGGAAGTACCCCCCTCTTCCTCTCTCCTGGGAGCTTGGGAAGTGTTTCTCTAACCGGGAGAGGGCACAAAACTGGGGGTCCCCAGCCCAGCGCTTTGCCGGAGAGCCGTCCCTTAAATTATTCACCGGGGGAATCTATCAATGTTTTAACTGGGTGAAAACTTCTATGGAGACGTAATTTAATTAGGACAAATTTGGCGGCTGTTTGGGAGCTGTGGATGACTGGCGGGATGAAGCGTGGGGTATGCGATGGGCTACTCCTGCGGGGAAGGGGGGGGAAGGTGAAATGGGAGGGATGCAGGGATGGGAACTTCGTTTGGGTTGGAATTTTTAAAAATTATTAGTAGTAGTAGTTTTTGGCCTCCTCTTTAGCAGACAGAGGCTGCTTCTGGCTGTGGCTGCGCTCACAATTCAAAGGTTGTGGTTACTGCTGGAGAGGGGGGTGTCCGTGGCCGAATCGATAGGAGATTGCATTAATTATGATTTCGATTGATATGCTCAAATCTCCTCCTAAACGCTGCAAACGGCTCTTCCTTTTTTTATTTTTTTCTCCTTCCTTTCCTTCCCCCCCTCCCCATTTTTTCCCGCTGCCCCCCTCCCCTCTCCCCTGCTATAGAGCCGGAGAGGAGATGAAAAGGCTTGTAGTTTTAAATTCAATGTGACAGCTCTGGAAAGAGCGGATGATGAATCTCCTATTATTGGATCAGTCTATTTGCCGCTCAATGTCTCTCTGTAATTGGAGCAACATCACTTTAAAGGTTCAGAGAGTAGAGCATTTCTGGTGAAAAATCCCCACAACACGCTGGTGAATGTTTTAAAGGGAAATCTATTAGTGATTTGGCGAGGGGAGGGGACAAGGGGGAAGAGGGTGGGTTGGAGGGGTGGGGGGGAGGCTGTGTGTGTGTAACTCCGACTGTTTAGTATTTAACCGGGTATCAG
>VXAZ01009370.1:624724-797393 GCA_013399875.1 Gymnorhina tibicen | reverse complement strand
GGGAGCGGGGGTTCCGCGGGTGTTCCGCGGGCTGCCCCGCAGAGCGCGGAGACTTTGGCAGACTTTGCCGCATCCCCCCGCGTTCTCCCGGGCTGTGATTTGATTCCGCGGAGGGGAAACAATTTCCTAATAAATGTGTGAGCTGCGGGAGCGGCGCGGAGCGCCGGAGCCGCGGAGGCTTGTGAATGCTTTACTGTTTGCTAGTAAATCGGTTAGATGGAGGCTAGTTTAATTTTGTTGATAAATCGGTTCCGTTGGGGTGTGTTGGGGAGGGGGGGGGGGTTGTTTCTTTGCTGATTTATTTTTAACCCGAGGTTGTACAAGCCACTGACAGTTTGGATAAATTAGCCAGGCTTCGCAGCCTTCTAATGAGAGGATATTATTTCAGCACCTCGAAAGGAGCGTGAAAAATGAGAGAGACTCCATCCGGAGGTGTCGGATCGATTCAGGATCAGGGTGTAAATTATATACAACTAAATATCTAACCGCTGATACAGCTGCTTAATACAGAGCTTAGAAATGCAACATTAAACAAAGATTATAAAACAGATCGACACCGCCCGGCTCGCCCGCAGACCGCGGGTCCTTCCCGGGCTGCCCCGGCCCCGGGCAGACGGGGTCCCCCGCCCTGCACCCCCCGAGCCCCAACCTGCCCTTCTCCCTCCTGCGACCCCAAAATTCAGCCCGTTTTTGGAGGTGGGGTTGCAGGGAATCCGCCTCGCAGCCGCCCGGAGAGGTCCCAGAAAGTACAACAATTTTCAACCTGCTCTAAATATCCATTTAGGAATAGAGACTAGTAATTATATAATTTAAAACCCATTTAACATTGCATAGCACTACAGTAAATATGCATATTGCTAATAAGATTTACACAATTACTCCAGTCAAACAAAGCGAAATGTTTACCACCTCTCAAAATATAAATAATAAAATTAAACTTGCACAACTTTTCCAGGCTGGGGAAGGAGGGCAAAATCTGTAAGTAGGAAATTTGGAGTAATATTTGATACCCGGCAAGATAATAAAACTAAATATTTACAGGCTGCCTCTCACAGTTAATAAAATACGATTATCTGATAATCCTTAGCAGCAAGGCTATTTGTATAGTTAACAGCTGATTACAAAAGTACTTTGAGGAGGCAGGCTGGGGTCAGGGCGGCTCTGCACATCCTCCTCGCCAGGGTCAGGCCTGAAATATTAACAAACTGAACTGCTTAATAACGAGACTGCAGCCCCGGAGGCTGAGCTGCCTCCGGGCCCCTTGTAAGCAAATAACGCGTGTCAGGGGCGGGGGTGGGGGTGTTCCGGGGGGTCGCGATAGAGTGGGGTGACTGGGGCAGGAGGAGTCGTGGTTTGCCCCGGAAAAGGGATGATCTGAACCCCAAGGAAAGGATGTTGTGCTTGCCGGGAAGGGTTGCTCTGCACCGGGGAAGGGATTCTCTGACCCCCGGGGAAGGGAGGCTCTGACCCCTAGTGAGGGATGCTGTGCCCCGGGGAAGGGAAGCTGTGTCCGGGGCCAGGCACTCGCCCACCCGCTCGCCCAGGGAAGCGGTGCCGTCGAGGGGTGTAGCCCCGGTGGTGTCCGGGACAGCCCGCCCGGCAGCGGAGCACGCCCGCACCGAGGCCGTGACTCCCGCGTCTGTAGGCAAGGCTGGGACCAGCCGTGTTTGGGAACGGGCGGCGGTGGCAAAGAAAATGATGGAAAACAATTAATCAGCTCCGCATCTGCATATGCCGCCAGCTCCATCCCAGAGCCGGGAAATCCCGGAGAGGGACCTGCGGCCCCGTCGAGGGGAGCCCCGAGGGGCCCGGGCAGGGGGGACCCCACAGCCCCCGGCCCCGGTTCTGTGCTCTGCTAGACTAGAACCCGGGTTGCTTCATTAGCCGGGACTTCTAATATTTAAAAACCCGTTAACTCTTTCCCCTTTCAACAGAGGACGCCCCTCGCTATTTATTATTATTATTGTTATTATTTATTTTTTTTTCCTTTATGGCAAGAGAGAGGAACGCATGAGAACATCCCCGCGTGTGTGTGCAGGGGAAGCCGCTGATCCGTTTTGTGCCCTCCTCCTTTCGAGAGCTTGTCTCCGTAATTTAATGATAATTTAAAATATTGTTTCTCTCCCACTGTTTGATAATCCTGTTCCTTTAGTTGGTTTGATGCTGACAGATTTTGAAGGCCACGCTTTTCCCTCTCACCTGCTGTTACATTTAAAAAGAAAAAAAAAAGGTATTAACCTCCGAGGAAATAAATATTGAAACAAAAGGTTCCAGCCACAAAGCCCCCAGATCCCATCAATTCAATCCTCTGCTCTTAATTTTCCTGCGTTTTGATTTTTCTCTGCTTTTTTTTTTCTTTTTCTTTTTTTTTTTCCATTCTTCCCATCATGTTCCCTACCTGAGCTTCCCTCTCCCGTACTCCTCACAGGGGCTTGTGGAGCCTCCTATTTACTTCTCTTGTTTGGGGAGTACGGAACTCACTTTTAAGTCAGACTTTATTTTGTATTTTATTTGAGGGCCCGATTCGTTTAGGCATCAGTTTCCCTAGGAAAAAGGGGGAAAAAAAAAAAGTAAATTGCTGTATGTGGGTGTAGCTGTAATGAAAAATCAGAGCAGTTAAATCGTAAAATTTGGATTAAGAAGCTTGAATTTAATACACACACAACACATTTATTAAAGCATTAGAATAATTGAAATTTGCTGCTGGAATAGTCCAATCTGTTTAAATAATTCTATGGGTGTCTTGTTGTGATAAAAGATTATCTGGAATTCTATTAAAGGCGCAGGAGCCCGATTTCTAAATCCTATTTGGATACTTTCAATAACTATCAATAATCTCATCTACTCAACAGCCTCCTGCCTCTCAGCTTTATCTGAAAGTTTACAGCATTTCAGGAGAATTTTATAATAAAACACCCGGCGTCGTAGGAAAGCGGTACCTGTCATTCATGTTCGGATTAAAAAAAATATATTAATATGAGAAAAAAGCCCATTGAAAGGTTTGCTGTTTAAGTGCCAGACTAGATGCAAGGGATAGATTGGTTTTGTATTTAAAATCTCACCTGAAGGTTATTTTTATCTATCTAAACAAATTATCCCTGTCTGTTTGTGGAGTAACTACATCAATGAATATTATGAATAAGGTACGTTGGAGCCAAATATTAATTAAAGTTTCAGCACACCTCTCTCTCCCTTCTGCTGGGCTCTCTTCAGACCCACGAATTAATGCCAGGTCATTTTTAATCCCTCACTTATTACAACTTTCGGTTAATTTTATACTGTTTAATATCATTCCAGGGGCTAATTTCTTTTGTTTATGCGCGGGGTATCTTCGTAATTGTTATCAGACACTTTCCTGGCCGGAGCACCAATTCTGCCGGACCCCAGCGCTTTCACTAATCGCTGCTAATTTTCTTCATTAACTTCATTTACTCTTTCCACGCGTTTTTTGTGGGGTGAGGCGGGGAAAGGCCCGGGTGGGGACCGTGTCCTTTGCGCTGATTTCCGCCTTGAAGCTCAGTGCACAGGGTGAGGATGAGGGGGGTGTATATGGGGGCATCTTCACTTCGAGCCCCGCAAAGTGGGTCCGGGTCGTGGGGCTGTGCTCCCACTCCGCGCCCCGAGGGGCACGGGAGGCGAAATTACACCAGCTCGGGTGTTAAAAAGCGATCAGCAGCGGGCTGAAAAACACAACCCTCTCCCGGGACTTTGCACAAGGCGGCTCCTCCACCCCTTTTCCTCCTCTTCTCCCTTTTTATTTTCATAATTTTTTTTTTTTTTTTGAGCTCTTGCTTAACTCCCTGGACCCAGCCCTGATTTCATTCTGGTTATTAGACAGCTACCAGCGACTGTCTGCACTCCGCGTCTTTCCTGCTAATTATCACCTTATGAAAAGTGTTTCATTAAGAAACTCTGCTTTTGATTAATTATCGACAGAATGCTGACCAGAAAGAAATGAAATTAGTCGCTGACCCCGTCTGAGTAACACTGAAAATTCATCACCTATCCTTTTAATATTGAAACGCACCGTAGAATTTTAATAGAAAATATTGTTTTTTCCAAACCTTTCAGTCTTTATTAATGCCCCTGGGCAAGAAATGATATTGCTGGCAATATAGCAGCCTTTGTTCATTTTATATTTATTAAACATAATGCACTTCATTTTCAAATATTTTACTGTTTCTTTTTAATTTCGCTCACTGTAAGTACAGAACAAACCCTTTTTAAACATTTAAGATGCTGGGGAGGTCCTCGCCCTCCCCAGAAGGCTGCATCCCACAGCGGCTGGGCCGCCGAGTCCCCGGGAAGAGAAGGGACTGTGATTTCAGCTGCGGCCCCCGCGGCCCCTCGGGGCGGCCCTGCGGGGTGCGGAGGAGGGAAGGGGAGCCCAGGTCCTTTCGCACTGGGGGCTGGGCCCCGTCGGGGCGGTGCGGGGGGGTGCCCGCAGCTACTCCAGGGGTCCCCTCCTGCCGTGTCTGGCTCCCTCCCTGCCCCAAATCCCTCCCGGGGTCACCTCGACGGCCGGGGCAGGGTGGCCACCCATGGGCTCTGCGCGATGGAGCTCGGCCTCGGGGGGCACCGGGGGGTGGGGGGTTCCCCGGGCCCCCCGAACTTCTCCCATCAGTTGGGTCCCCCCCTCCTCGGGCCGGCGGCCGCCGCCGCCCCCCCGCCTGTCCCCCTTTCCCAAGGAATCCGAGACCTGCGGTTAATGAGACGTGAAGTGTGAAAAACTTCCTGAGCGGAGCGGCCCTAACGACGTTCCCAGATGTCCGGCGGGGAAGGGGCGGCCTCGGCCAGCGGCCCCCCCGGAACGGCCCCGCCAGCCTGGCCGAGGGCGGGACAGGACGGAGCGCCCTGGGGGGACGAGGCTCGGCGTTCTGGGGGACCTCGGGGTGGCTCCGCCTGCGGTTCCGTACGGGGAGAGGCTCCCGCTCCCTGTACGCATCCCCGGGTCCCCCGTGTGCCCCCCGGGGCTCCTGCGTGTCCCCCACCCTGCGAAGCCACGGAGCGCTCCGGGGCTCAGCCCCCCGGCCCCTCCGCTCCGGCAGGGTCCCTGAAACCGTGAGGGAAACCCCGATCTCACTTGTCCTGACCTGGGCCGCAGAAGTTGCTCCGAGAGGGGTCGGCTCCAAGGAACACCTACCAAAGCGGGGAGCCCGGGCGGGGGTCCCCGGGCAGGAAGCCCTGACCCACGGGCTGGCTGCTCTCCCTTTCCCTATCCCCCTCCCAAAGCAGCGGCCACCCCACTACCCCTCCATCAGCCCCCCACTCTTTCGCCTTGCATTTCTCCCCCACTCAAAACACAGCTCCACATGCGCAGCCCTATAGATATTCGGGCAAATAAATAAATAAATAAACCCCAGCCTCCTATTTTTATGAGCCATTTAACTCCAAAATAGACCTCCAGTATCTAGTCCCCGCGCTGGATTTCCATATCCAGTCACTCAGCCCTGCTTATCTTCATGTATGGCTGCCTCATGTTTAACACACAATTACATTTTCTCCCTCCAATTCCATTACAAATGGAATCGGGGAGGCATTGTTTGAAGAAATGTACTGCTTCAGTTCTAGTTATGTCGTACAATGCACGGAACAGTGGAAAAAATCTAGACACCAAAGAGTCAACACACACACACACAGACACACACACACACAGACACACGGAGCCCGGCTCCAAGCCGAGCCTCATCCTTATTTATCCCAAACTGCTGCCCAGCAGTGGGGCCGGCCAGAGAAAAGGGGCCCGAACAGAGATAACCAAGCGATGGGAAGTTAATTAATTGCATTAAACTATTGACTAACTACCTAGCTCGATCTTAATTCATTTAGAGAATATTAAAATCTGAGGAACAATAATAAAATTGATGCCGATTCCCAGCGGAAGGAGATGACCAGCAAATTGGATACTTTTCTTAATCTGGCGTAAATAATAACATGTCTGTTCCCACTCCCTCTCAGGCCAATTCCCCTATCATTTATTCCAGGCTCAAAAGCCTGCTTCCATAATTGATATCAGTTACTCAATGAGTGCTTCTTGCCTTTGTTCTCGTTATCCATTATAATTACAAAGTTCAGCCCGGGCCGGGCGGTGCGGCCGGAGCCCTGGAGGGGCTGCCGAGCCCCGGCCCCTCCCGGGACGGATCCGGAGTGGGGGCGCGGAGAAGGACGGGACGCTGGCACTGCGCTGCCAGGGGGGACACTCCGGGAAAGCCGGCTCAGATCCCCCCCCGGAAGCGGCTCGTGGCAGCGGTGTGGAGCTCTGGGTGCCGGGGGTCTCGCCTGGCCCCCCCCCGGTCCAGCACCCCGCTTCCCCCGGCCGAGGCGCCGCGCCTGGCTCCGCTCGGCTCAGATATTACTATTTCGTTATTTATTCACTTATTTATTCATTTATAAAGTGTTTACTTAGCTCGGTGCAGATGTAACATCTCATTTACAGGTTGGCCCCGGGGCAGAGAAACAATTGGCAACAGAGGAGGGAGGAGAAAAAAAGGGAAAAAAAAAAAAGAGAGGAAAAAAAAAGAGAAAAAAAAATAAAAAAAGAACTCGGGAGAATAAGGAGGGAGAGCAGAGGGAAGGGGAGCTGCCGCCTGCGGCAGGGGAGCACTGGCTTCCTCCGCTGCCCCCCACGGGGCAGGGACCGTCTGTGAAAGGACCGCAGGGGCACCGCTCTCCCGGAGAAACTGAGGCACGGGGGGGTCGCTGAGAGGCGAGTGTTGGCTGTGCCCCCCAGGAAGGCATCGGGTGCGGGCGAGGGAAGCCGTGCCAGCGCTGCTGGCGCCCGTCGGGGGTGAGCACGGTCCCCGTCGGGATGAGCGGCACCACGTCCCTGCCTTCCTCCCTGCTACCCGGTAGCAGTCTTCGTCCATCCTTGGGGCCTGGGCCCCGGCAGAGCGCACGGACGTTGGTTTCCCAGCGGCTTTTGGGGGAATTCCTGCTTTCCCCGCCGGTTCCCGAGGCAGCGGCGGGGGTGGGGGTCGCGCCAGAGGCGGGGCTCGAACCTGCGGCCCCAAAAGGGCCGCGCCCCCGGGCCCGGGCCCCGGCCCCGGCCCCGCGCATCCCTTCACACGGGCTGACGGGCGGCAGCTGCTGATTGTTTAAACGAGGAGGCGGTTGCCTAGCAACCCATAGGAGGCTCATTACCGAAGCCACAGTGATTAACAAAAAAGGGTATGAAAGTAAAATGGATTAATTATTTAATTAACTAATTGATGATCAACTTCTTTTTAATTATTCACTTAATTAAAGAAGTGTAACTACAACACTGCCCTTATCAAGTGTGTTGATATACTGACAAGATTTCAAAGACAAAAAGAGAAAGAAGAAGAAAGGGGAAAAAGATATCTTCCCTGCTACGGGCCCTGCAGATCTGAACCAGGAGCCACATTCAACACCTTGGGACACCCTGCCCGAAGTTCAGGTGTGGCCCCAAAACTTTCCCGTTAAGGGCTGGGGCGAGAGCCTCCCTCTCAGAAGGAGCAGCCCCATTGCTACGAGTTATATCTGTTTCCTGCTGCCACACTGCAGAGCATAAATTCAGCCAGGCTGTGCTCCAAGGAAGAGTTATGGAGGCCTTGCTGCCTCTTAAATCCGGGTTGATCTTTTCCTCTTAACTAGACAACGGTTCAGCTGCATCTGGTCAGACCCACCGAGAGAGTTATGGATGGCTGCAAAAGTCTCTGTGCCTTTTTCCCGGGCCAAAAGGTTTGGCTAGGGCTGGAGTGAAGGGCCTTTCCTAGGGGTGACTAAAGTGTGCAAAGGAACTGGGAACATCCCAGCCTGACATCTGCCAGTGGAGAGAGGTGAGCATCAGGCTGTCAAAGCTGCCCTGGTACTTGTGCATGTGGTGCATGACAGCCCTGGTTTTCCTAGGTGATGGGTTTTGGCAGCAGGGACCAGGGGGAAGGAGTGCAGGGAGTCCTTCCCTGGCACCCCGCGGAGCTCTCTGCCTGCTTAGGGATCCCTGTCCCTAGGCTGTGCTTGGAGTCAGCAATAACAAGCCAGTGATTTTGCTTTCCGACGGATTGGGCTCCTTTGCTCTGCCCAGCAAGTGTCTGGCTCTCCCTGTATCGCGCTAATTTTGTTTCTGCTTTTTTGAGGTAAACAGTGCAGCTTGTCGAAAACATTCACCTCTCTTGATTAATTTACCCCTAATGACAAAGATGGCTCTGTAATCAGCGGGTAAATGCGGGGAGCAAAATCTGCCTGGTTTTCCCTGTTAGCATGGCTGATGAGGGAGAGGGGGGCTGGCGCCGAGCCGAGGGGAGGACGGTGCTGCAGGGACTCAATTGATTCTATTTACCCGTCCAAGGTGTGATTGGATTTATTGTCAGCATGAAGAAGACAAACAGATCACCTCTGCTTGGCAGAGTATTGGCAAGTCCGAGATCTGCTGAAGGAAGGGAAACTTGGGAGAGTTGGGCTTGTTTTTTTAAACCTCTTCCGAAGTGTTTCTCCTCTGTGCATGGGGCTCACCCAAAGAAACCTCATCCCCCCACGGTCATGCAGAGGTAATGGAGCTGTTGTCACTCTGTGCTAGGGAGAGGGGCAGGATGCAGTGGGTTGGTACAGCCAGGTAGGGTATCTCAGCAATGCAAGCCACAAGCACTATGTGGTCACAGGGATGTGATCTGTGATGGCATCAGGCTGCGTGCCCAGGTGTTTTCCTTAGAAGACACTGAGAAGACACTGGAGATGTTGGAAGATTGAAAAATGGAGGAGAAGAGGTCTCCTATTCTCATCGAAGTAGAAAAGCTGCCAGTGCCAGGCAGGCAGACAGAAAGGCAGGTCTGTCTGAGACAAGACAGTAAGAGGATGGACAAGGCAGTCTAACTTCTCCCTTGCCAGTTCCCTGTGACTCCATTGGGTTTTAAAAATATAAACCAAACCTTCCCCTCCATCTAATTCATGTACCTAATCCCCTAACTCTCTTAATTAAGCAGAGGGAAGTTTAAATTGTTCTGACCATCTTTGGGGGGATTATATATTTCAATCATCATTATGGTATGGCTATTTGTGATACCACGAGATAGATAGGTATATCCGTTGTATAATCAGGCATACAAATTATAATCCCCCCAAAGACATTTAATAACAATTTAAAATACTGACTACTGGACGTAGGGCATCGGCAGATTAGAAATGAATGTGAATGGGGGTTCGTTCAAGGACTCTGGCTGGTTTATGCTCCGAGCCTCTGTCCTACAGCTCTCCCTCCTGGCATTAGGACCAGAGTTGGTGAGGAGGAAGGGGCTTCCATCCCTGGGGTCCCTCCCATGCAGCAGCATCCTGCATGGATGCATCGCCCTGTCCGCAGATGGAGCTCAGGGTGAGATGGACGTGCTGGGTCCCGGGAGCATCCTTGTCCTCCCGGCCAGCTTCCATCCCTTGGGATGCCGTGATGGTCTCATTACCTCCACTGGAGGCTGTGGATGTGCATCTGAGGGCAGGATGTGGTCTGATGCTGTCTAATTTTCTTGGAGCTGTACACGGGGGTCCCCACTGACATTAGAGGGAGCTGCTGAAGCATATCGAGAGAAGAGGAGATGCTACGAGTGCTCGGTCTCACAGCAAAACTGCTCAGGGGTGTCTCTGTAAGTGTGAAATCAGGCCTTTTGAAAGCATGGATTATTGAGTGAGTAGATCTGGCCAGCTCCTTTAGGGCCATTAGTCCTCATATGCACTTGGTTATTTTACACTGAAAGCATACAGGGGAGATTATGTCATTTTTAGGGTAGGGGGGAGAAGAAACAGCAATTTTTCTGTGTCTTAGGAGTAAGTGAAAATGACTGCTTGAAACCTACTAAAACGGAAAAAGACACGTGTCTAAGAAATAAAACCACATTCTGACTTGACAGCAATAGCATTGCAGGCTAAAATCTAACTCAGTGAATTTTTGTAGCCTGACTTTGGATGGCAAAGAACTAGAAAACTCATGGCTTAAGTGGAACAACAGGACACAAGACTCTTCAAATTTCTGACGGGGGAAAGCTGAGTCCAAACAAATGGGCTTGGCAGGCATCATCCTTTGCAGAAAGGCCAGTCCAGCTGAAAAACTGATTTCTTGCTCTGCTTTTAAAGAACAACGTGGAGATCGTGTTTTCTGCTTCACCAAATCAGCAGAAACATTGTGGTTACTTTGTGCCTTTGGCATGGACAGCGAATGCCATGTAACAGCCGGGGAGTACCTCGCTCCCTTGTCGTGTGAGGGGTGCAGGGCTCCTGCCACCCACCAGCAACAGGGCAGAGCCAGGAGGGGCTTGGGGCTGAGTCAGAGCGCCTGAAGGTGACAAAGGGAGCTGGGTGTGGGAAGGGCTGGTGGCTTTGCCTGTTGGCAGCAGTACAGCAAACTTCCATCCTTGTTTGATGATACCACAGTCGTGCGGGAAACAGCTGAACAGTTGTCTCACACAGCAAGGGATCTTGCTGACGATGAACCTTGCTGGAGAAATCGTTCCCTCAATGTGTCCCCAGTTCCTTATCTAGCTTCCGGAGTTGCAGTTTCTGAAAGGTTTTTGGTATGTTTTTTTTTAACACCTTATTGTGGTGTGACCCCCTCGCCAGCTCCAGGCAGCCCTGTGCTGTTGGCTCCTCAAAGCCCTCGAAAGGGCAGATGTGGATCTCCTGCCAGTGCAGGGCTGGGTGGCTGCTCTGGGAGGTCCCCAGCCCCTGGTACGTTGGCTGCCACTGGGGGATGAAGATGATTCAGTCCTGGGAAACGCTAAAAACTCCCAAATAAAAGAGATAATGGCTAAACACACCCCTGGGGTGAGTTCCACCCGCTGGTGGGGACTGATGCTCTTTATCCAACCCAGCAGTGCCAAGTGTTTCATAGGGGGTCACCCAGGCTTGGCTTCAACAGGAGGGAAAGGGCCTGGACTCAGGCTCTTTGTTAGGAAGAGAGGCCAAATCCAGTCCCTACAGCTCTCCCAAGCATCCCAGATTTGTCGTCTCCTTCACGACAGTGACGGCAAGCCTGGAGTTTATTTTCCTGGAGGAGGACCTCACAAGAGGTCTTCCTCTCCGTGAGCAGGATGTGGTGTTAGAGAAACTGCTTTTACTGTGCTCTGTGCCCTCAGAGAGAAAGTGCCAGGAGTGGGGAGCCCAGGCCAGTGCTTACAAGGGATCAAATACCCCGGTGAGGGGCAAGTTACACCCTGACCTGGCCCACTTGGGAATAATTCGGGGCCTGCTGGTGTCAGCTAAGCTGGCTCAGACACTGGGTCTCTGCTGCAGCCCTGCCTTCTTGCTCTCTGGCTTTAAATCACCTCCAGCTTTCCTGTTTCTGTGGGCTCATCTTCCCTCCTTAGGAACCTCTACATCAAAGCTGTGCAGGGAAAAAAACACTGCTAACATCTTTAAACAGTCCTGGGCATTTTGATTACAGGATCTGGCAACTACTTTTCCAAAGCTCGTGAACTTCTTGGAAAATCTCCAGGGAGTTTCTCTCTGGGGGAACTTTATATTTTCTTGCTGATTTTTAAAAGTCTACTGATAACACCACAAGAGATTTTTTTTTTAAGCACCAAACTCTTGATGGATGCTGGGTTTGTAGGAGCTGTAAATGTAAATTGTTTTTCTTCTGGCCACTTATGTTTTATTTGAAATGTACAAAATCTGAGTGTGTAGTTCCTGAGAGCTGGCCTAGAGAACAGCAGCACTCCCAAGTAGTTTGTCTCCTATCAAATGGCATTAATAATTTAGTCTCTAATTAAAAGTGAGGTCAAACAATGAAAAATGACTGAGCTAAATGGTTACGCTGTGATGTATTAAAGTGCCTGGTGGGTTTTAATGGATGGAAGGAGCGTTGTTGTTTGTTTATGTACAAAACACTTTCAGTCAAAGACTGTAGGAGTCCCGAGGAAATGTATTTAACTAACATCTTTTACAGGTTACTGAGTCAATGTCTTAAAGAGACAATTTTTGCACACCTTTTATATCCTTCAAATTGCTCAGCTACTTGTAAAACAGCTTCTCTTAATGACGAAGGGAGGAAAAAAACCTGCTTTGATGCCTCTCAGGCTGGTTCATCAGTTAATGTTAACACTCAGAAATATCTAAGGGGATCTAAGACATCGTGGGAGAGGTATTTTGAAGGGAGCTTGTTTTTTATGTTCTGGAAGATGCTCTGGGTGTCTGTTCCCAGAATGCTGGTGGCTGCTACTGCCCTGAGTGATTTTGGGAAAGTACCTGCCATTAGTTCGATTACTTTATTTGTCAGCAGCCTTGCCTAGAAGGTAACCCAGTGCTGACCAGCACGGTGCTGCCCTAGCAGCTGCTCTTCCAGAGAAAAATGGGGAAGAGAGCAAGATTTCAGCTCTCTGTGTGTGGGGAGGGAACCTGAGAGAAGGAGGACTCTGAGCCATGTGGGAGCAGGTCCCAGGAATAAAGCATGGGCAAGTAAGCAGAGATACTGAACGCTCTGTCTGGCTCTTGCCAAAACCAGGGATGCCCAGAGTGTCCAGCAAGGGCCTCATCCACCGGACCAGCCTTCCCACCACGCCATGGTGGGGTGCACTTGCCCTGTTCAAGGCAAATTGTGTGACATCCTGTCACTGGGAGAGACCTGACCTCATGGAAGTGAGGGCAGGTTTCCCACCGTGGGCATGAATGTAACATTTCATAGATCCTCTGTGTCATTTAGGTGGAAATTTTATATTTCTGACACAAAGTCAGGGCACAAAGGTCCTTGGATGGCAGGAACAGAGAAATGTATGTGATTGCATGTCTGGGATGCTCCACTGGGGACTTTGGCTTCTGTTTCCAGGGCTTTGGGGTTAAGGCATTGGCTCCTATGGTTTTACAGATGCCCTTACAGGAAAGCTGAAGCAGAGGGTGATAATTTGCCTTGCTCATGGTGGGCAAACCCAGGATGTTCCGCCAGAGATCTGGAGCCAGAGGTGCTTTGTGCTGTTCAAGCACAACAGGAGACACACTTCTCATCAGGGCTAGAACTGGAAGTAGGGTTAAGTACAGAGCCAAGCAGCTCACATTTCTTTACAGTACTCTATGCAACCAAAACCCAAAGAAACTCTAAGTCCCTACTCCTAAATATTTAGCCTTTATTTATTTACATTCTTAGCTGACAATCTTTATATAAAAAGACAGGAATTTGGAGTTTTGCACCTATTTCATTTAACACCACTTAACTCCTGGCACCAGCCCAATATATCTCCATTAAGAGGAGACTTTGCAAAAATTGTCCCAATTAAGCAGCAGCGTTGCGATTTGCTGTTGTTAGGCTAAACTGGTTCCCTGGGAGATGTCCTAATGAGGTATCCATCTTGATTAAGTGCAGACCCGTGAAGTGCTTCCCAATTAAAGGACAGAGTATGCACGTATATTCTCCAAAATTTCTTTTTTTTTTTTTTTCAGAAATAGTTATTTGTGGAATCTCCTCTGGGGCTCACTTCCCCATGGACAAGGGCAGTGTTTGCTTTGATGTGGGATGATGCTGGTCAGGCCCACCACAAGTGGTCATGGACTGGCAGCACCCACGTTTGTGTCTAGGTCTCCAAATCCAGAGCAGCTGGAGGAGAAGGTCCAGCGGAGGAGAGCCCAGGCAGATGCAGGTGTCGTTCCTCCATGTCCACTCAGCTTTGGCATCACTGTGGGCTGTGGGTTGGCTGCGGGCTTACATTGGGGGTTGGCAAAACCCCTTGTTCTCTGTGTTTCAGGCCACCTTTCTAAAACAGGGAGAAAGCTGTGGAGCTGAGGAGATAATTGTACTGCTGGTAGGAAGGACTCAGGTATCAGCTGGTTTTATGGGCAAACTGGGTGCGTGGCCGTGGTGGAATGGAAGGGGAAGATGCACCTTCCCTCCCTCCATCTCCCTGCTGTAGCTACTGAGGTGCTCAAAAGGAGGGCAGGGGCTGACTTGCAATGGGAAATTCCCTCTGGTTTTGAGGAGAAAGCCCCCAAGTTCCAACCTTTCCCCACGGGAATGGTGCGGCCCTGACACAGCATCCCAGAGAGGCTGGCGAGTCTCCATCCTCGGGACTTTAAGAAACCTGGTCTAGGTTTGAAGCTAACCTTGCTTGGGGCAGGAGGCTGGGTCAAGGACCTCCAGAAGGTCTCCTGCTGAAGCCACACCTGCAGGGGTGGGGTTCAAGTGGGGCTCCACCTGCAGCCCCAGCCCTCCAGGGCTGCCCCACAAACCATTGGAGTGGGATGGGGTGGGCTTGGTGGGGTGTAAATCAGGAGGGAAGGGGGAGAAGGGCAGTGCTGTAAAAGCCAGGGGAGGGGGGGTTGCAGAAGACAGAAACCACATAAAAGTGAGTTTCTTCTCCAAGAAGTAAGAGCCTCACTTCTTCCCTTTCAATAACTTTCACTTTAGTTTAAACCAACAAATGTCCATTTGTCAAGAGTTAATATTCACCCAATGTCCAGAGGACATACCTTGAAAGTTATTTATAACAAGACTTTTTTTTTCTTCCAAGGAAACAGTGTTCTCATTCCATATTTCTTCTGTGCTACAGAATTACCAATCAACTGTTTTGGAGTAATTTTAAATACAATTATAAGGAATGTGATTAGGACAAATGCAAAAGAAGTTAAACATAATCAATTCCTCAGTGCTGCCTTGTGGTTTACATTTTAGTATCGTTTAAGGGGATTTGCGCCAACCTTTTGTAGTAGATTAAAGGCAGATATTTTGTTTGTTACAATCAAACCTATGATTTCGGTTTTATAAATTTTTAAAATATTAATTATAGTTTGAAAAGTACACGGAGGTGAATACATTAACTAGTTTCCTGCTTAGATAGCAACTATTTGGTGTTTGGCATTAGATTAGCAAGGAGCAGGTTGGGAATTTTAATCCACCTTGTTAAGTTATTAAATTTTCTTTATTTACATACAGATCTCACTTTCATTAACATTGTAACAGGTGCTCATTAACAATTTATCATTTGCTAGGCAGAAACAAAAAGAGATTTTGCTACCAAGTTTTCTCTACTGAGTGTCTCAATTATACTATGTAGCAAGGCTAAAACAATTACAAATACTTTTTTACAACAACACTCAAAACTTGGGCCCATGTGGAAAAATCAGTAATCTATGAATATTTTACAGTTTGTAGCTTCACTCTGTATAATTTCATAAATGAAGCTTCTTTTGATTTCAAAAAGGGGGGTGTTTTCACTCGGAAATATCTGGTGCTTTAAAAGTATTTGGGTTCAAGAAAGTATGGACCCCTTATTCCATCCTACTCATTTGCAACTTAGGTGAAGACTAATAGAATTTTAATATGATCTGTAATCACACTAAAAACTGTAGTTCAAAATTCCTGAGCATCACTTCAGAGCTATTGAATAGCCCTGGATCTAATTAGCATAATCATTTGCAGAGCCCTTGGAGTCCTATTTTCACAACCTTTTTATATTCTGAAAACAGGGGGTTTATAGTTTCTTTTCGTTTTTTGGCAAAAGAGAAGGACATGGCACAATTTCCTTCTCCTTCCCGCCTCCCCTGCTCCCTCCTCCTTCCCCTCTGCTCCCCCCAGGCTGCTCGTGCAGCACGTGCCACCCCCAGCAGGCACCTGCGGACCCACAGAGCAAGCCCTGGCCTGGCTGCATCACCCCAAAGCCTTGGAGACAGCTGGAGGCACTGGAAGCTTTTCTCTTTCTCCTAAAAATAATGTGCTTGATAAGCCTATCTCTCTTTTTAGCATCGCCCTGTTCGTTTTGGAAGGAGCTGAAGCCTCCAGCAGCGCTTTCAGCGCAGCCACCTCTCCCCCATCCCCGCATCTCCAGGAACTGCTCTTCTCTTGGCAGCCAAGGGCTCGCTCTCACAAGGTGGTTTGTTCTGGCAAGGCATCTAAATAGCTGTGGTCCTGGCACCGCTCTCTGTTTTGCAGGATAGAGTCCTCATTTGAGCCTCTGTCATTTGCAAGACTTCCAGCAATGCTGGTGCATTTGTGATGATCCACAACACATGGGTGGTTTAGAAGTGTTCCTCAGGCTTCCAGCTCCTGCTGCACCCACGAATTCAAACCCCACTTTGGGATGACTTTTCCCAGCGCTGTTTGAATTGTCATCTGGGCTTGGCGCATAACTCGGGCTGCAAGAAGCTCCTGCAGGATCATGTTTTACTCCAGGTAAAATGGCTTTGATGCTCTTGGAGCTCATAGAGTGCTCCAGAATGGCTCTTGAACTGACTGATGCTGCCTCTGCGTGTGGTGAAAATAACCTTGATGTTACACTTGATCTATTTTTGATCTGTTTAGGTAAGAAAGGATTATGGAGATGTTACAATTCTTAAGCAGACCCAGCTGCTAGGTCTTTACTGTCCATTTTGTCCCTTTTGCTCTCCTAAATTGTGGTTAGGTGAGATGTTTAAAAACAACTGTCACAGTTCACCTCAGGCTGACAAATCAGCACCCTAACCCCCTTCACAGGGATTTCTGTTTCATTTCAGGTAGTTTACACCAGAACTGGGGGATCTCAGTAGCCTCAATTGCCCCACCAAGGCTCCCTCTGTCGGCCTTATCTGCAAGAACAAGAGGCACAAAAAAAACCCCTCACCCCTGGAAAACCCAGTGCCACCAGGCTGGTTGGTGAACTCTCCTGACCAGTCACAAATATGATCAAACTCTTTGGCTTCTTCTTCAAAACACTTTTTATGTGTGTCCGGTGATCTTGGTTTTAATGTTCATTTTGCCCCTGGCAGTTTGTCTTTGCGGCTCACTGGAGCTCAGTGACTGGTTTTCAGTGTATTTCTGGACTGTCAGTTTGTTCCAAGCTGCAAAGTGATTCTCCTTCTGTAATTTGAGGACTTTTATGAATTGAACATCAAAGAAGTCTGCGAGTCCCGCTCTGTCTCTCAAGACTGATTCCTGCAATTAGAGTTTTCCTAAATCCTTTTAAATTTATCATTGCTTTCACAAATCCAAGCCACCAAGTGCTGGATTCCTGAGCTGTTTTATTTCCTTGTTCTGCACATCGTGGCTGGGTGTCGAGGGTTGGGACAGTAATTTCTGGCTTTAGCGGGAGCTGATAGTTTGCTTCCACGTCTGGGCCAACACGTGAGTGGTTAGAGGAACAAGGTGTGAGAGTTCAGTCTGGGGTAGGTATATCGTGAAGGACATTTACTTTGAAAGATCCAAACCTGCATCCTCATCCTGTTTGTCTTCAGGATGTTTATGGACTTGGTCCAGCAAATCTCCCTGCTTTGTGTTTGACAAAGACCACACAAATGTGGAGAAAGGCCAAGTTCTGGTAGGTTTTTGCTGATCCTGGGTGAGGCTACGTGTCGGCGAGTCCCCAGCCCTGATCTGTGTAGGCATCCCAGAGGATCCCCAGCCGGCATTGTCGTGTGGATGTCACTTGTGCTCTGGCCTGAGGGATTTATCCTGCTGGTTGGTCGAGTGTGCTTAATGCCATGCTGCAGGTTCAGCCCTGCCTGTGCTTCCTCCATCCCTTCCTCACCCTCACCTGCAGCACCAGCATCCCTTAATCAGGCTTGGATCCTATGCCGTGGGAAAGTAAATCTGCAAGAGCATTTTATTTTAATAGACATGGAAAATTAATGCCTGGAGATAACCGTAAAAAAGGACACAGGCAGAGTTCCTCCCTGCTTCTGCCACTGTTCTCTGCCTACATCCATTTTGTAGAAGCTTTTGAATTGCTTCCTTCTGACTAAAATCTTTCCACAGCAAAGATGTCCTTGATTGTGCTATTTTAAAAAGTAATTTTCCCCACCCTTGAAAGTTTTTATCTGCAGCGTTTTATATTTTCTCACTGACTTAAATAGCCTGGTCTCTCTCTTTCTCAAAGTAGAATAGACAGTGCCTTTATTTATCCTGTTGGTACTTTAAACTGCAATAAGATAAATGGGCACAATTATAGATGTGTACCAGAAAAGGAACATGTGTTCTAGCATATGTGATACTAACCTAAGCAGACATCTAAATGTACTTCTCAGATAACAAACATTACACACACACATATTTATTAAACTCAGCAACAGCCTTTGCCATCCTTTTCAGCTACTTTTAAACAGCTGGTGAACTGTCAAAACCACGTTAAATATTTTAACAAACAAGTTAAATATTTTTAGTTGTTTCTCTGATGGTAGTAAAAATTCAGGATGGAGTAATCGAACTGCTTTTGTGAGATGCTCGGGGAAAAGCAGAGGATGATTTTATTCGGCTGCAAGTTGCGAGCCAACTTTCCTTCTGAAGGATTAAGCTGAGCTCCGCACCTGGGACCCAGCGAGCCACGCCAGGCACGGCAGCGCCTTCGCCGCCTCGAACTCCTGCGATTTGTGGAGGGGAAAACCCCTCAGACTCCCTCCCGTGGGATTTGCCGCAGGTTAACGCGGCGGATTAGATCACGGAAAGCTGGTAAATGTTTCTTTATGGTGCCTGCGTGTTTACGGTGCCCTTCTGCTCCGCTCCTGAGTTCCCTCTCCACAGACCTGGTCCCGAAAGCCTGGAGAGCATCACAGGTGTGACTTGGGCTGCGCAGACACGTGTGGCAGAGGGGCCTTTCAGTGCTTCAAGGCAGGCTGGAAGCTCCGAGCAGAGACGATTTATATCACTAAAAGTCAGAAAGGATTTGCAAAGCATCCGTTCTATTGCTATTTAAGTGCAACAGAGAAAATCCACAGTGAAAAGGCACAGGCCAAGAGCCTTTTTACGTTTAATATACATAAAAAAGTTGAGTATTATAACGTGGGAGCAGGAGATAATGACAGGTGAATAAAAAGAAAGACAGCGACGTATCCAGCAAAGTGTCAGATTGATAAATAAATGAACAAAGACAGGAGAATAAGAGGCTGTTATGAAATACATCAAATCTGATGTGATATGGATCGTGTTGCGGGAAGTTCAGTCTTCCTTTGCCGAGACAGGAGTCAAGGACAAACAGTTTGTCTGTGATTACGAGCTGTCCAGGCTGGGGAAATAAATACACCTGGAGGACGGCTCTGTCCTTCCCCCTGCCTGGCTGCCAGCACGGGAGCACCCGGGAAGTTAACACAGCACAATTTATTACGGGTGGCCTCTCCCGTGCAGAATTATTACAAACTACTTCCGAGTGGATTATGGGCTCTCATGCAAAACTAAGAAATAAAGAAGGTGCAGTTCAGGCTGCACCCTCACATCTGCGCAGGAGATGCCAAGCGAGAGGATCACATTTTGCTATAATGGAAGAATGACTGATCAAGCAGAAAGTGGGGGATTTGGGGAGGAGCCTGTGGGGTCTTGCTGGAGAGAGCAGGAGAAACCAGCCACGGAGATGTGATGGATCTGGGAAATGGATCTCAGCATCACAGAGAAGCTCATTAGAGCATGGTGGATGTCCAGGAGTTGGGGGCCCTGCCAGGCAGCAGCACCCACCGAGCAAAGGCAGCACAGGGACAGCAGGGGTGAGAGAGGGGCCATGCTGTGTTCCCTGGGCAGCAGTGACCCTCAGGGGAAAGCTGCTGATTTGGAGGATGGTGATGGAGGCTACTGGCAGGTCAAGCACTCCTGCTGGGAACTGAGGAACCACAGAGAGAGGCCAGGTCTCTCTTTGGAGACAGCAGGCTCCAGTCCTGACCTTCCTTCCACAGGGAAAGGATGATCTCAGGAGGTGAGCACAGCCCAAGCAGTGCCCAGCCCGGGGCATCTGCTTCCCTGCAGCTGCAATGTAAAACTGGCACAAGCGGCCAGAGGGGCAGCAGCAGGGGAAAATCCAGCTGGCCACGTGCAGTGCTGTGATCCTGGGGTAACTGAGGGCTACAGAGCTACCTGGAAAAGCAGGAATGAAGGATATCAAGAGGGACAGGGAAACAGACTCAGAGGGTGTCAACCAGCTGTGGTGGGGGCTGTGTTTGCAGATGCACTGGGGCAGCTGTCCCAGTGGGAATGGCTGTGAGCAAAGCTTTTCCTCAAGGCACAAGGGAGAATGGCTGAACAAACGGGGAAAAACATTCGTGCTACTGCGCTTTTTGATGCCAAGATGAATTTCCCCCCAAAATTGCGAATAATGAATTTACAGGAAATTGTCCAGGCATAACTGGGTGCAAGACTTTTGAAGAACCACTCACAGGACACCAGCAGCCATCTCGGCAGCGATGGAAACACATCCCAGAAAAACTCAGAAAAGTTGTGAGGTTAAAAGGCTTGGCAGGAGCTGTTGGCAAAGAAGTTTTATATTTTCCAAACCTGGTTTCTGAGGAGGATTTTCCCGTGTTGAACCACATCTGAGGTATCACAAACTGTTATAACTGAGCTAATTGTATTAGTGTTCCATCACTCAGCATCACCGAAAATCTTGTCCTGTATTTTTTGTGCTTTTTTTCTGTTCTTTTTTTTCCTCTTTTTTTTTTTTGTTTTTTTTTTTTTTTTTTTTTTTTTTTTTTTTTTTTTTTTTTTTTTTTTTTTTGTTGTTGGTTAAAAGCAAGACTTATAACAAATGCTGTCAGAATTACAAACACAGGCCTGATCTGCTAAGTGCTTCTCAAACAGGATCCCTGCTCGTCACTCACAGTCCCAGGTCCGAGGAAGAGGTTTTGTTAAAAGACTCAGTAGGAAAAGGTTTCTTTGTCAGCTCTACTTGGCAGCAATCACTGGGCAGGCAGCCTCCTCTATTAGGATTGCTTTCTGTGTCAAACACCTCATCATTAGAAAGTGAGGCTTGAATGTTATTCTTCAAGCCTTAGATCAACTGTGGAGGCTGAGATGTAATGGAAAAACCTGATGCTGGAAATTCTCGAGTCATTATCACAATTTATACTTAAAAGAGCTCCAGTTTTATAGCAAAAAGAAAAAAAAATCCATTCATTTTAATCATTGCAAAGCTTATTAAAAGGTTTCGAATATTATTTATTGCAATTCTGTACCAGTTCTAATTCACTCATTAATTCTATTCATCTTGAAACTAATTTTAAACTTTCAAAATTTACCATAGCATTTTGAAAAGTTAAAGTAACTTTCAAGATGAATAGAATTAATGTTTTCTTTCCCTCCTTACAAACTGTTTTCACCTTCAAATACAAACCATGACCATACCATGCTAATAGCTGCAAATGTATTCTCTGTTTAAGGTTTCAAAACCATTACTTGACAGCTGACGTGGAACATAATTTCAGTCTCATTTTCAATGAGAGACAGTGCAGCCTCCTCCAGGAGCTGCAGCCTCCAACGCTTACTCCAAACACATTTCCACAGCTGAGGATGTGGAATGAAGCTTTTTTTTTTCCCCTCCGCTTCCTCCTGTATATTTTCTGTTTGCTCTGTGTTCCCTCTGACCAAAGACCATTACGGGTCTGTAGAGTCTGGCATAGCTGTCATAAATTTGGAGTGTTTGCTGTGTGGGGAACATCTGGTTCCTAAGAAAACAAAGTGTTATTTTCCTGACGGCTGCAGGAGAATGTCTGGGTTTGATCCACCTGTGAGGACTGATTATTTTTTAAACTTCATACCAACACGCAGGAGGTGGATGCTTCCTGGATCCCGCGGCACGGCTCTGGCCTCAGCACTGCCAGAACTGGCCTTCATTTCCTAAATTCTTCAGGTTACAAAAAGTTTCTCTCTTCCTTGCTCAGTTTCTACAGGACCTGAAGGAGCAGGCATGGTTCTTTCTTTCACTGAATGATCCCAAATTCCTTTCTGAAACAAGGAAAACCTCAGCAGAAGCAGCTGGAAACTCTGTGAACAGGGTGTTTTCAGTTTTGCATCATCGGGCAGGCTGCAAGGGCGGTGCTGTGGTGAAGGTGAATTCCCTCTCACACCAAAGGCTTGCTGTTCTTTGTGCAGTGATTGCCTTCATCTGAAGATGTTAAAGGTCCTACACACGAACCCAGTTTTCTGATAAACCCCACGCTGCCTTTCTTCTGGCAGTGAGATTATTAGCAATAAGAGTTTCAGGAGCTTTGGGTGCTTTATTTTTATGTTCTGAAGTGATGGCGTGTCTGTGGCAAAAAAGGAGCAAGAGCTTATTTCTGAGCAGCTTCAGGTGTGTACACGAGCGGTCTGAGCTGTATCAGTTATTTGGAAAGGTCTGTTGGTGACACACAACTGCGAAACCGTTCTCATCTCGGATTTTGTAAGGTCATCGCTGTGTTCAAGCCTGCCTCTCATCCTTTGCTACAGCTACAGAGCGAAGAGGGACGTATATTGTGAAAGCAGAACTGCAGAAAGGTGCTTGGTGGGTACATTTATCATTGGAAACAAACAGAAGTGGGTTTGTGGGGGGTTTTTTTGTGTGCGTTCTTTTTCTTTTTTGAGGCTGTTTGAATCCGTACAGAACCCTTCTGGTTTTTCCAGATATCGCTGGGGAAGTTTCCCTAGGATGGTTTAGGCCAGTTGGAAATGCCACAGAGATCCTCTTGCCATCCACAAACCACAAAGGTGAAGCTTTCTCTCATACCCCAGGGAACGCCCCTGCTCTTGGTGGGAAGCTAGGAAGAAAACCTGAGAGAAGCAGTGGATAAGAGTGCAATTACAGAGCCCAGAGCAAACATGGTTGGGATTCCCCAACACTCAAACCCTCCAAAGATTGGAAACGCAGTACCCACAACTGGAAAGCAAGGTGAGCCAGACATCCTGGGCAAGGCTCTGCAGCTGGTGAACAAAGAGCTCTCCTGAAGATCTTCCTCTGTGACAGGTCCCCTGGGCTCCTTTCGCTGTGTAGTGGCCACTTCTGCCATGGCTGTATTGTGGGATTTTTGGTGGTTGAAACCTCTTCCTGGAGGAAATGGGGACAAACCCTGTTTCTCCTTGTGGTGCTGGGCTGTTGAGGCGCTCGAAATGCACTGTGGCAGAGCATAACTCTTTTTTATGCTTGTGGTCACTTGCCTTGATTTTATATGTGGCAAGACTGGCGGTGTGGGATACAGAGCAGGGGGCCCCCAGTGTTGTCATGGAACGTGTCTGAGTGAAGCATTTTATGGCTTGGCTCGATCTGTTTCCTAGCTGGAATATTTCCACCAGCTTCCTTTGGCTGTGCCCGAGGCTCCAGCTTGTGGTTTCCATATTTTCCTTCCCCGAAGACGGCTGTCTTCTCTTGGAGGAGGGAAGGAGTGCAGGGAAGGATCCTGCTTTTGTGCTTTCTGCACGTTTGAGATGAAAGTTCCTGCTGTTCCTCTCTGCTCCATGTACGGATCTCTTCCAGGAGAGGAGCGGGTGGTGCAGATTGCCTTTAGCACCGAGCTTAAGTGGATCCTGCTCAGCAGCTGCCACAAAATTTATCCCCAGGAAAGGAAATAGAGGTCTAATGCAAGCGAGCACACCTGGGCTAGCTGAATCTCCCTGGCACAGAGACACAGGCTGGGAAGATGTGGCAGGAGAGCTCCAGCAGGATGGATGCACCAGGTCAGTATCTTGGCTCCTCGGTGGGCTTCCCCTCCAGGTGTAGCCTGAGAGCATGCTCAGGAGTTCAGGTGCAGAATGAGCCCTCTGTATCTCAGATGAGGCTCAGCCTCATGTCTGAAAAAGCTGCAACCCATCTAAGGGGATAAAGATTTCTTCCCTGTGCCAAACAGAATTGTTGTAGCTGATGGCTACGCTGACCTGTCTGGTTTTCCCCTGCCCAGCTGCCTCGCACAGCACTGCAGCAGACACGGGGGCCAGCACCCATGAGGAGGATGGATGTCTCCTCTCCTGAATTTTGTAAGTCTAGGTCTTGGTGTCATGCTCAAAGATCTGCTTCCACCCGAAGAGTTTCTGTTGCGAAGCAGATCTCCAGCAGTGTTTGCAGTGAGGGTGCAGGAGCTGGCAGCCTCGGAAGCAGGGATGCTGCAGGATCGAGAAATGGGTCTCCAGCTTTATGCTTGATTGGGAAGTTTGAAAAAAAAAAACACAAAAGGGATTACTATGCTGTTTTTCAAGCCAAAAACGCGAGCAGCAATTCAGACTTGAGGAAAGCTGCCATTGCCCACGGCAGCTTAAGGAAACTGGCCAGAGAAGGGAAGCGCTGTGTGCTCCGGTAACACAGGGAAGAGCCTTAGAGTGACTCTCGGGCACCTGCCAGGTCAAAAAAAGCCACCAACTGACTTCCAGAGGCCTTGGATGGGGTCCAGAGTTAGAGCAGTGCCTGATCCCTAAGCTGCTGGGTAGTTGAGGAAGGCTTTGTGATTTAGGATGGCCATTGCAGTTTAAAGTGTTGGCATTGAGTTGTAAATACAGTTTAGCCAGATGATGCATTTCCTATTTCAGTTTCTTATTTCAATTACAAACACTGGCTCGATACCATCATTACTAAACTGAAGCCTTTAAAATTCAAGGCAAAAAAGTTTCAAAAGTGGATGAATTGATCTGTCGCTCCTGCAGAGTGAGTGTCCAACTCAGCAGTGCAAAGGCAAAAAGCAGAATAACCTGAACCTCTGGATCTGTAACTCCAAATACACAATAGCAGCAACTGCCTAATTCCCTTTAAATAACAGCCATAGAAAATAAGACTTTATTTTTGATGAGAAGTCAATGGGAGTTACTTGGATTGAACTGCAGGAAAATGGGATTGAGAAGACAAAACCACGAGGTTTTGGAGACGGAGCTGGCAGATAAACTCATATTGGATTTGTGCTTCTTTCTGTTTAAGAAATGTGGCCCTTACCATGCCACTGGTTTTTAAGCAAAGCTCTCCATTGATTTCAGAGGGGTATCCTGCCCAAAAATCAATGGCAGGAGATGCCCCCATGTATTTACCTACTCTGATTTGGTTATTGACTTTTAATAACTCTACAGATACTAACAAGGCAAAATGCCAGGACAGTGTTGCTGCAAACTGAAGTCAGGAATTCCCTTGGAAAGCTCATGTGGCACTGCCTAAATACCTCATTTTGCAGTAACCACCCCCCAAAATGCAAATTGTTCTGCTCTCCAGGTGAACGTGTACATTTTTTTTTCCTTGAGTGATCACCTACCCATCAGAAAATTGGGAGTGGGAGGGGTGCAGGGCAGGCTGATTCTGCAAAGCTGCCTGCTAAAGCCCTGATTACTGTTATCAAGCAAAGAAGCAGTCCAGTTTAAGCTGCTAAGGTTTCTGATGAGCAACAGGTTATAATGAAGGAAGGCAGAGGAACGCGTGAATGAGCGACTACAGACCCTGGTAAAGAGCGGATTACACTGAAGGTACGTTCCAGGGAAGAGACTGCACATTTCAGGGCAAGGCAGCAAATGGGCTTAAAAATAATCTGAATTTTTTCTTTCCCTCCCAATCCAACAAAGATAGAGAGTGTAAGATGCTTGTGGAGGGCAGGTCAGCACATCAAACACGCTCTGCTGGCGCTGCTGGGAGCGGTGAGGGAAGGATCCTGCCTGCCTGGGGTGAGTCAATGAGGTTAAAACGTGTGCTCTTACTGAGCTGGTCCTGGTGGTGTGGGGGTGTTTGGCTGCGTATCTGCACAGCATCTCCCCCAGGCACGTCAGAGTTGCCTCCTCCTTGGCCTCGCTGCATTTTCTGGTTGCAGTGGATGTTGTCTCAGCAGTCGTCTGGTCATTTTGAGCCCCTAAATAAGACAAAGGAAGATGTTTTGGATACCCTTCTCCTTTTTAGGATTTGCTGGAAATTTACTGTGAGGAAAAGCTAAAGCTGAGGTTTGTAACATGGTGGCTGCTTGGTAGCAACTGCCTGGGGGGGGTTCTTTCCCTGGGATAAATGCATGGCCCCTTCCCCTGTGGCAGTTGAATGACCCATCTTTTATCTACTGTAAGGCAAAACTGGGTGCATGAGGATGGAATGGGATTGCCACAATTGCAGTCCAAATCCCATTTTAGCTGGAGGTGTCTGTTCCAACAGCTACGATCCAGGAATCAGTTTGGTTTACGGCAGAGAAAAGCCTCAAAATGGTTCAAAACTCAGGAGAAAGGCTGCTTTTTGCTCTTCTTACACCATGAGGGTGATTGTAGCACTGTCAAGATACACCCTTTACTAGCCAGAGATAAGGCAGTGCCCTTTGCTGTCTGAAGATTGCGCAGGGCTTGTGTTCTTGTCAAACGGAGGAGGGATGCAGCATTCCTCTTTCCACCGAGCCTTTGAGCAGGCACTGATACATTTATAAATGGCATGTGATAAGCTCTAAAAATGCCACTTTGAAATTGAACCCAGAGAAGTGTGAACCATCTCAAACAAAAGTGATTCGCCTTGGTCACTTGACAAGCGTGGAAGGAATTTCTGGCGACGGGAAGAAAACCGAGGCAGCGCCAACCTGCCAGGCTCCCCAAAAGCTCCGGTGGAGAAGGAGCCCTCCCGGCCCCCACTGTCTCTGCAGAGCCCTTGCTCCTGCCTCGGCTGTTTCCCTCGCTGACGGGAAGGGTGGCTCTGAGCGGGTAGCAGAGCTCAGGATGCAGCAGCGGTGCCCAGGGCGAGGCACGGATCCGTGCTCGGCCGTGCCGGGTATCGATCTCCGCACCGGGCACCCGTGAGCTGCACGCCCCTCGCTCCTCACGGGGGAACAGGTGAGAAGTGCCCTGCGCACAGACTGTCAGAGGCACGCGGAACGCAGCTTCCTCGTGAATTGGACAAAGTTTCAGCTCCGCTGCAACTCCGGATATTGCTGGTGTTGAGCACGGGCTGTGGCAGCCTGGAGAACCGGGGTTATAATGCACTCTGTGCACGGTGTCACCCTCCTGGAAAGAGGCTCATCAGAACATGGCATGTCAGTTGTCACTTCACTGGGAACAGGTGAAACCCTATTATCAGTACACTGTCTACAGACTTCTGCTGCATCAGAAAACAGTTCGTCGGTGCTGTGTGTACAGAGATGTCACTGGTTTCTGCTGAACTGCACACAGGCTGTTCCTGCAGCTGCCTGATGAGTACAAAACGTGGGAGCAGCAGGTGAGGGAGCAGCCTGGGGCCAAGCTGGGGCTCTGCTGGGAGCATCTGTGGGGGGACAGGCAGCAAAGGGTGGAAGGGAATGTGACTGTTTCCTAAAGATCAGGATTTGGTTGCCACTTTTGTGCCAGATCAGGTGGCTAAACCTGGACAAACTACACTGTGGAGGCTGAATGTGGCCAGAGACATCCCAGTGTGCTGCTTTGTGGGGTAGTTGTGATGCTACTGAGAGCAGGCTTTGACCCACACCACACAAGGAGAACCACAATCTGAGACTGGCTGGCCCATTGCTCCTGCTGACTCCACCAGCAGCAACTCAGTCTGGTGCTGGTACCAAATTCCTCACTCCAGGAGTAACAGCCTGGGGTTTGAGGATGGCATCACTTCTTGTAGCTTAGTCCTCCTGAATTCTGCATCCCACCCTCTGCAGACGTTCTCCTTCCAGTCTCCTCTGCCTCTCCCCCAGCACCACTTGGCTAATTTCTCGAGTGGGACACACTAATCCCGTATTTCTCTGATAGTTACTTTCTCTAAAGCTGTCTTGGAAACCCAGGTGCCAGTCCCCCCCTGCTTCTTCCCCCGACCAGGGAAAAGAGATGGCGAACGCCTTTCTCTTGATTGTGTCGATGGGAGATGATTTTCAAGGTGAAATTTCTAGTTCAGTTGAGTCACTTTCATTCAAGGCGATGAGCAAAATGTCACCCCCACACTGAACCACACTCAATGCGCTGTTCTCCTATTGCATTTAAATTTACTCCACTTTTCCTTTCTGACACCTGTTTAAATCAATATCTTCCTCTCCAGGTCGTGGGCAGAATGTGCCTGGTCTCTCCGCACAGCGCTTCTCAAATCCACTAAAATCAACACAATAATTGAAATATTTTCAAGCTGATTACACCGCTGCCTGAGGCTAGGCTGGTTGCTAAGGGTAAGCTCCCTGGTTGCTAGGGGGAGTAAATCATCTTGCATTATTTGATTTTTGTTATAGATATGAAACCGCTACTCCCTCGATTAAATGTCTCTCAGTCTAACACCTATGGGACCTGGGGAAAGAGAAAAGAAAAGCAGCAACCTTGACCCTGTCAAATAAATATCTCTAACTTTTCCTGTCCTCCGGCTTCCAAACCAAACCTGTCTACTGATTTTTTTTTATTTATTTATTTATTTTATTTTTTATTTATTTTTTTTAACCTGACTTTAAATAACAAAGCTGTGGGGACAGGCAGATGAAGAGAGGAAGAGCTGTCTGTTCCATTAGAGGATCTCTCAGCTTGGCTAAACACTCTCTATTTACTCCAAACACAGCATGATGGGGAGCTACAAGGATCTAATAGCCTTGAAGATGTAGAATTGCACCAATTACAGTTCCTATTCAGCCCACAGCTCATGAGACATCAGCTGAAATCACGGGGCCAAATCCTGCTCCTCGGTCTGCAGAGTGCAAATCTGGAGCATCTCTGTGGCAGAGAAGGAGTTCTCCAACCGTTCTGTGGTTGCACAGGAGCAGACTCCTGTTGGACACCGAGGTGTCCAGGAGCCTGAACGTGTGCTGGGCACTTTGCTGGTGGAGCAGGAGCTCCCGATGCATTATTGACAGGAAAGCAGCATGTGGGGCACAGCCCTGTGCCATGGACGTTTTAAAAGAGCCTCAGCTCCCCTTGTGGTTTCGTTGTTCTCTTAGTACAACCAGTCCCTGGGTGAGGATATTATCACTGTTATCACTCCAAAACCGCTCAGAAATTAATGGGACCCAGTAAATCTGTTACAAGCCATGGCAGGGCCAGAGGTACAAGAGCCTCCTCTGCCTTTTGTGCTGGGCTGGCAACAACCAGCAGCCCAGGGTGTTTCTGAGGCACAAGGTTACAGAGGGGAGCTGACTTGGCATAAAGTCTTTTTCCATCCCTCAAACCTCCTGTTAATCCTCGTAACTGCACTTGGCCTTCCCAGCACTGCCCAAAATCCTCCTTCTTAGGTGACAAAACTGAGGCACAAAAAATTGTAGTGCAGCAACTTGCCTCAGGTTGTGCAACCAGTCCCACCCTGACACCTTTTTCCCCCTCAGCTGCTGCAGCACTGCCTGGGGAGGACAGGCTGCAGAGCCCCAGCTCCTGCCCATTGCAGCAGGCCATGTCCTTCCCTCCCTGAACCTATTTCTCAAAGGGCAGCCGTAATCCACAACGGACAGGAAAAGCAGCAGTGTAAATACTGAAAACCCTTTAGTTACAACTTTATGCAACAGCAATATCTCCTCTGCCATGTCACCTGATCCCTCAGCTGGAAACAAGGACGCAAATGCCATGAAGTAAGTGATGTCAAGAGCTTCAAAAGCTGTTGATGAAATAGGTGCAAAGAGAGGTACTCGATGCAAACCCTGGCAGAGGAAAGGCTGGAGGTGAACAGCATCATTAGCACAAATGAGCCAGGCCAGGCCAGGCTCAGCCCAGCCCAGCCTGTGCTCAGCAGCACGTCCAACTCTGCTGCTCCCTCTGAGCTATGCCAGTGCACAGTGGTGCTTTTTGGGGTTATCGGTCAACACATGTGGAAACATGCAGGGCACAGAGGAGAGGGGTCATCAGGAAAGCCTTGTGAGCCTGGAGGACACACCTCTTCCAGCCCGGCTGTCTGTTTCATCCTCGCTTCCCAAAGTTTGCAGGCAGGATCCCTCTGTGGGGCACCTGCACCTGTGCCACGCGTTTAGTGGGAAACGCCTGCAGCATTAAGAGCATCACAATCTAAATGATTAATTGTTTAATATATTGCAAGCTGGTTACCCCCCCTGGATGTGCCATGTAACAAATGGAGTCGGCGGAGATCTCACAGTTGCGAGCTCCTTGTTTGATTTTTAGCCAGCCGGCGCCGGTGGTTTGAGCTCACAACCACAGCCAGTGCTGCCACCACCTCCTCCGGCAGCCGCCTCACCGGCCCCGGGCTTGGTGTGAGGCTGGGAAGTGCTGCTGAAGGATGGGAACCAGCCAGTCCTTCAAATACAGGTGTGGAACAGGGGTCAGGGCAGATGCTTGATTCAAGCTGTTACTTATTATTATCAGAGTGTGAAGACTTGAAGGAAAGCCCAAAGTATTTAACTCAGTGGAATGCTACACACCTGACATGCAGTGAACACGGGGGATGTGATGTGGGGTTTCACTTCTGTATCTAACTTACTTAAGATCCATATTAAGTACAATTTCTATTTCAATACTGTACAGGTCACACTTTATGTTAAGGTTCCATTTATAAATAGTTTATAAAGATTAATAGATGCTTTAATCAATAACTAATCAATAGTTTAATGACAGGAAAGCCCAGCAGTGGGGATTGCCTCAAGCGTTGTGGGCGTTTTGCTCTGGTTTGGGGATGTTTGACCCTGGTTCTGGACTGGGACCAGCTCTGTCGATAGTGGTGGGACGCAGCACTTCTCCATCACTGGTGGTGGGTACCCTGTGGTCATGGAGGGGCTGGGTGGGCTCTGAGTAACCCACATTGCAGCCAGGGGGGCTCACTGGGGAAGACAGCCCCAATTCTGACCCCGTAAACTCCCAAGAGGGCTGTGGTACAGGGTCTGGCAACCCTGTGTGTCTGTGGGGTCAAGTGGTCTTTTCTGAGCATCTCATTGCCAGCTGGCATTTCTGGGAGAGATCGGTATTTGTACTTGAGGAATATATTTTGTTGAAACATAGTTATGATTTTTTAAAAGATTCTTCTGAGGAATAGCTCTGTATTTTTTTAATACATCTTTTTGTCATACGCTTTAAGATTCGTGTCCACATGGGCACTAGAAGGAAAATGTAATTATCTCTTAGAAGAATACAGTCAATTTAAGGAAGACAAATATTAATGTTATATAAATGGATTGGTCAGAGGTTTCCAAAGCAGAGAGGTAGATGCCCATTCCGCTCATTATCTGGAGGAGCTGGGTGTCTAATTCCCTATGAGTCAAACTCCTTATATAAAGCTTCCAGAACAGACCCTGTAATTGAATATTAAGTGACTTTTCCATGAGTTCTTCTTTATGTACCATGATCATGGTTATGCTCAAAACAAGCACTCGGCAACTTGACCACCCTGGAAACCGAGTGAAGCCATTTAGCAAAGCCCAGAGCCAATGTCTTTGCCTCCAAAACCTCCTCTGCACGTGAATCTTTGAAGAACTTTTCCATTTTTAATGGCCAGAAATATCTGCCTGATAAACTTTAACTACAACTGTACCCAAAGCCCGTCTGTCTAGCAGCAGGTGGGCTAGTGAGAGTCACAGTCCTGCTGGGATACAGCCAGCTGTTCCCAGGAATGAATCTCAAGTAAATTAACAAACACCACACAAACCTGTCAATTGAATCATTCTTGATTACTGTAAGTGCCGGGCTACCCATTAAGGAGCTTCTCCCTCCATGCAGAGGGAATTTCTTTATGCACTGGGTGTGTAACTGGGGCAGTGACACCCCATCCTCTGGACGGAGGGTCCCTTAGGACCAGTGGGGTAAGTTCACTTGGACCAATGAGTTTGAAGTGGTGGAGGTGTCCAAGGTGGTTTCCTCACATCTCTGAAGGTTTTGTGGGCTTTCAAAGGGCTCATGAGTTATTTGGGTGTAGTCAAAGCTTCTATTGTCCAGGCACACCTCCCTCTTCTTCCTTTTGGAGGCTTCTCCTGGGCAACAGTGTGGCCACTGAGTGGATCAAAATCCAGGGCATCCTCACATGCACCAGCACTTGGCAGGGGTACACTGTGGGGAGAACATCACCTCCGTGGAGATGAGAGAGCTGCAAACACATTGCATCGAAGGCAGGAGAGCTCCTGGTACCAGACAACAGCAGTTTACAGAGGCCTGTAGACATCATATAATAATCAGGGCACTGGGTGAGAAGCAGAAGGTCTTGGCTCAACATCTGTCCGTCCAATGTTTGGTTTTGTACTTGAGCTTTGATGGTGTGTTCAAGCCCACTGTGTGAAATTATGGACCTCCTCTCGTGGGTGGACGGCGGCCAAATCCCTGACTGCTGGCAAAGCCATGGCAAAATTCAGCCGAGGTTGTCTGCCTTCACTGCCTGTGGCTGAGTGGTGCTCTGGAGTGAAGATGTGGGAGGGCTGCAGATGACCAAGCTGCCTGAGCAGCAAAGAAACAAGGATTTAAGGGCAAACTGAGTGAAAGTGGGTAGTGGAGAAGCACAGAGAGGAGAGACCTGAGAGAGCCAGAAGCTGCTGACTTGTGCCAATAACAGTGACTTTGAAACAACAGAAGGGAAGACAAAAACACATTAAAGGAGGGAGAAAATGGACCGTCAAGAGATAACAGTGAAGAGAGGATGTGATCTAGGAAAAGCTAGAGGGGACACAGGAGGGAGAGAAGGGAATTGCTGGGAGGTGCTTGAGAATGGAGGGGCACCAAAAACGCTGTCCTAGATCCAGACCAAGAGCAAGGTCTTACTGTCACCTTCCCCTGGTCAAGCAGTGATCTGGCCAGTAGCCAGTGAGCTGTATGAAATGCGTCCCCTTGCCTGCAGCCCCTGGTGTGAGCTGGGGGCAGAAGCTTGGAGCTGTGGAGAGAGGTACTGGATGTCTGTGTAGGACATCACTCACATCTATCTGACTGCTGGCAGCCCTCAAATTAGAAATGGCCTTAAACTGGTTAATGCCTTAGTTCAGTGGTGTTTGCTCCACATCCCTGCTTCTTCTTGTAGCTGGTGATGGAAGAGAGCGAGGAGTAGTGCAGCATCAGCTTGATCCCATGCAGCAGAGCACATTTGGATAAACCAAGGTCCTTCCCATGGAGGAAACATCCTGCACCATGCACACAACAGATGCCTGGGCAGAGCAGGGAGCCCATGTAGGCTTGAGGGCCACCCCTTGCCTGCCCTCCACGGGACCAGTTTTGCAGGATGGTTGTTTTCCCACCGTTGGCAAAGGGTGAAGGTGGGACATGCTTGAGACATGTGCAAAGCTCTTGGTGCCTGTCCCCAGGCAGTCTCCAGGCCTGATGCTTTGCTGGGTGTCTGCAGGGAGTTTTGGTGCTGGTGCTGGTTCATTCAGCTTCGGGCAGCCTGGGAATATGAGCTCATCACATCCCTAATTGACAACCAAACCTCAATTTAATTCCATGCAAGCCAGCAGAGACAGAGAGAACAGGGTCTGAACCACACTGGTGTCAAGGACTCACAACCAGAGCAGCCCAACTGACTTCAGGGAGAGCAGAATCCATCCCAGGCTGGAGGATTTTGCTCGGAGGATGTGTGGGAGAGGGAGTGTGGCCGTAACCTCATCAGTGGTAAATCTCTGTCGATGTGGATATTAGCAGAGTGTTTCCCCAGCTGCGTCAGTGTATGTGTTTGTGTATACAGACTCAATTTATGTCATTTTGTAAGCAGGTGAGTGTTCGTGCCAGCCTCCGTGCGGTTTTGTGAGGAGCGTGCTTACATGTTTGGATAGATTTAATAACAGCACGCATGTGTGTGTGTTTATATTTAGGCAGGCTCATGGGAAAGGCTTAGCACACACGGAACAGCATCGGGATGTCCTGGCTGAGGAGGGTTTCTGGAGGCTTCTGGATGGCAACTGGGTCTGCTCCTGCCCATGTGTGTGACATTCCTGACCTTGTGTCACAGCCTGCTTGAGTTGACAGTCTCATACATGGAGGGAGAGGATTTGTGTGCGTGGTTTTGGCACTGGAAGTGAGACATGTGCCTATGACATTTAATTTTGGTGGGTGCTTTGGGAAGCTGTATTTGTAAGATTTCCGAAAGGCAGATACAGAAGGGTGATGCATATGGACCCATAACAGCATCCCTTCACATCCCCCAAAATTCAGTTTAGCATGGACAATGTGGCCATAAGCGCACAGCTGAGTGTGTATTACTGATCTATACAGCGCCAACACGTGTGTGATTTTTGTGCCATTCCTGACTTGTTCCTGCAGCATGCAGCATGTCCTGGGTGCAGGGTGCTGTCCCACACATCCCAGTATAACTGATGCCCAGGGCACTCCCCAGCACATCCCACTGCAGCTGAGGCGCAACCCAAGGAGTCAAGCAAAACTCCGTCTCACTGACAGGGTGTCCACAGTCAGCCTGATACGGACCAAGGCCCGTTTATAGCTGCAAACAGCAGAGGCTGTTTAATGTTGCACGTGGTTTCACACCCTCACCTTGCGGCAGGTGCGTCGCACTCACAGACACGCATTTCCAGGACGGCTCTGTCTGTATTTGAAATACCTGTGCTCACCTCAGGGCGTTTCGCACACGGTGGCCCAGCAGAGCTGCAAATGGGGCCCGCCACGGGCTGGCCGTGGTGTGGGTGTTGCCGGTGAGCTGCTTTGGGGACGGAGGTCTCAGTCCGCGCTGTGCGGCTGCTGGGGACGCACTCCCGCCGCACTCCCGCGCCCGAGCCCCGCCACCCTCTCGCGTAGACACCGCCCTGACTTTTGTCCTGCCGTTTGACATCTGTGACTTTTAAGGCGACGCATCGCCAGCACCGAGCCCTGCTCGGCCCCGCCACCCCGGGCTACCATCCAGCAGCATCTGCCAGCCCCGGCCCTGACACCAGCGCAGCCACCGCCGCTGGCAGCCCCATCCCGCCGGCTCCCCGCCGCCCGCCGCTCCTCCGTGCTGGCGGGCAGTGAGTGGGATCAATAAGACACCTCCGACTCCTCTATTTACAAACTAGCTGCCTTCAGCAGCCAGGCTGTTTAAGCACTTCATTCCCATTCAGGAGGGCCATCTGCTGCCTTTTGCTGTAAGTCTCTCTGAAAACCTCAGCCTTGACAAGCTCGAGATATGTCAGCGCAGTTATCAGCGGAAAGCAACATCTGCCGTGCCTGACACCCACTATTGTAGGCCATTTAATCTGTCCCCCTCCTCCCTTTAACTGCAGACAACAGCTCCCTATATTATATTTTCCCACTCAATTAGCACTATCATCCTGCTGAAATAGAGGCCAATTTACCTTTAATGACATCATTGTTAGGAGAGTGGCAGCCCTGGCCGGTGGCTGGCGGGAGGCAGCGCGTCTCCGCGGCTCGCGGGCAGCCTATCCGCGCTGCCTTCACCCCGACCGCAGACATTGTTTCCGACAGTTCGCAGAGGCAGTGTGGCGGAAAATTGAGTCCAGATTCATTAGTTTTTTTTTTTTTTTTTCCCTCTCCCCCCCTCTCTTTTTTTTTTTTTTTTTCCCCCTCCCCCCCCCCCTCTTTTTTTTTTTTTTTTTTTTTTCCGCCGTGCACTGCTCAAGTCAGTTAAATTGATACATTTCCTAACAAAATTGAAGTGCTTTGTGCTGCCAGCGGAAAGCCTGGTGACCCTGCGCGGCCCACCGAGCAGCCAAAACGAGTTGATGGATCCATTAGGCCGCGCAGAATGCCTTCCCCCTCTGCCTCCGCTCCTGAGTGACACTGTAAATCTGAACCAATTTCAGTCCCTAATCATCATTACAAACCCCTCCACTGTTCATTTATTACTCTACAATTCTAATACAGCACACGACTGGGTCAGCGCACGGGGAGCTGGAAGGCTGTGGAGACAGGCTTAAAGAGACCATAATCCTTCCTGGGTTTTATCAGGGAAACAAACCTGATTTGGCCCTCCCTGGTCCCCACATGCTGCCCTCTGCCTCCGGTCCAGCAATAAGATGATGTTTGCCTGTCCCAGCGAAGGGAGCACAGGCCCCAGAGTGGGAGAGCTGGGCAGCAGAGGGGAAGCACACATGTGAAGGATGCAGGAACCACAGCGTGCCACATGAAACCCACAAGGGATGGGGTGCTGCTGGAAGGCTGGCACAGCTGCTCTGACCCCTTGGCTTTAGGATGGACAGGTGTCCAAAGGGTGCTGCAACCCTGCAGTCCTGCAAAATGGCTGTGCAAAGAGGGTATTTGGGTAGAGGAGGAGCTGGCACATGCCTGATAAGGACCATGAAGATGGGGAATGTTGAGAACTGAGGGTTTACTGAGGTTCTCCATCAGCTGGATTAAAGAAAGGACATCTTTTTGGTGCTGGAAAGCCTCAGTGGATGACCCTGCAGGGATGGCTCTTCCAGGTGGAGGTTGGTAGACAGGCTGGTGGGACCCAGGTGATGCCAGCTTCTTCCCACCTGGCCATTCCTCTCCAAGAGGTGCCATCCCACTCCTGCCAGCTTGGTGAAACCTCGCTCTGGCTACTGGCTTCCAGCATGGAGAGTGGATGCTGATTGAGTGCTTGACCTGCTAAGTGTGCTTGTGTGCCTGGATTGAACGCTTTTCAAACAGGATGCAAAAGAATTTATTTATTTGATTTGATGTGACTGGATTCTTTTCCCCCTGCCTTTTTAGCAACACGCCTCTCAACATCTCTGTAGGTGCAGAAACAATCAAAGGATTTAAACACATACATGGTAAATAATCAGATTAATGGCATGATCAGACATGACTTGATGGCAATGGGATTGCTTTGGGTGAGATCAGCAGTGACTGGGGCACTTGTTGCTGGAGCAGGATGCAGGGACAGGCTGCTCCTGTTTGGGAGATGTGCTGGAAGAGCAGGGTAAAAGGGGTGAGCAGGGTGGAGACACCCAGAGTCCGAAGTTTAATCAGAGGTTGAGCAGGAGGGTAAACAACAGAGAAACTTGTGGCTGAATTGTCTGTTCTCTTCCCACAAGGGCTTTACTAGGCAGGGGGATTTTATGGAGGGCTGTCCTTGTTTGATGAGATGAGGGAGCAAGAACGGTGATCTTAAAAAGGATTGATGGTCAAACCCCTCTTTGCAATTTTCTCCTTCCATGAAAGTCTGGGTTGCGAGTCAGCTCCTTGTGAAAGACTGGTGGCTCTGTTGGGATGCCAAAACCTGGGTTCGCGACCACGGATCTGCCTGGATGATCAGGAGGAGGTCAGCCTCCAGAAAGTGTCAGTTTTTCTGCCGATGACAACCAAAGTGGGTCTTTTTCTGCAGCTCGTGTGCCAGACTTGTGTTTTGCTTCCTGCTACAGGGTCCCAGGCTCGAGGTCAGCCTTGTCTGGCAGGGAGATGTGACAGCTGCCAAACTGCGCCAGGGCCAGCCGGCAACCCCTGTCAGCCCCGGCCAGCGCGGCTGCCTCAGCTGCCTCTCACACTCACAGCAAAATTTCCCAAAGTTTTCTCTGCCCATGGTCCTCATTAACAGAAGTTGTCATAAAAATGAAACAGCATTAAAAATGTATATACTTGAAAGAGCAGTCCTGAGGCTAAGGGAGGTTGATGGCAGGGTTTGCTGTGGGGATTTGGCCAGGGTGAACAACTCTTTGCTTCAAAAATAGTCTTGGTGACCTCCGTCTCCTGTCTTGGCCCCAAATCAGCCGCGGGGCAGGATCACCTTATTTCCAAGGCAGAGAGGAGACTAGCACCTCAACAATGATGGCACCACTTCCTGTGGACATATTTTTTAGGAAGGTGCCTGTTTGGGTCCTTACGGGTCAATCTGCGGTTGAATTGCCCTGTCTCCATCACCCCATATCCCCTATTTCTGTGGAGCAGAGCCAAGGCTGGCCCCGTGACGCAGCTCCTGTACATCAGAGTGCTGCTGGCCCTTGGTGTCTCCTCTCTGTTTGCAGCCCGGCCGATGCTTTTCAATCTGCGCTGTTGTTAATGCCCGTGTCTAAGGCAGTCCGGATTAGTTTCTCAAGTAGCATTTTGCAAGGATCAATATCAAATGCTCTGCTGAAGTCTGGGTGCATTACATCTTCTGTAAGACTTTTCATCCACTAATTTTGCAATCTGATCCGAAAAAGGAAAGGCTATCTAGTTGGTGTGGCGTAACTTGTTCTTTGCAAAGCAGTGTTGTTTATTGCTCGTGGTTCGGTTATCCTCTAGGCACTTCCCAACATGCACCAAACAGCCTATTAATGCCTTCTGTGGCACTCTGGGTTTGAGGAACCCAGCCGAACCTGCTGCTCGCACAACTGGGTTCGAGCACAGCTCCACAGCAGCTGCTGGGACATATGTTCACTGCGCCCACCAAGGGTCTGATTCATCTCTCACACCAGCGTAAGGCAGGAGTAAGTCAGCTTAGCAGCGGGCTCGAGAATCCAGAGGCGGGTTTGGTGCAGCAGATGTTGTGTTGCTGTTTCAGGCAGTATTCCTGAGCTTGCTTTTACCTGCTGTTTCCCGCCGTGACCCACAGGATCAGACATCAGGGTTTCTCTTGGGGCAGCGGGGTGGAAATCGCTGGCTGCATAATCGGTGTTTTACGCCACTCAACTGGACGGTTCAAACCTTTGGGTGACTGATTCAAATTCTAGTGTAAAAGCATTTGGGCCGTGTCCAAATAAGTCCTGGTAGAGTGCCTGCTATGGAACACTCGAGGATAAATACTTTGCAGGAGTGTGTTGGTATTTCTGTCTGCTCTCATCACGAAAATATAGCCCTGTGTTTCCTATAGCGTAGCCTGGTGCCCAGGCCAGACCTCCTTCCTCTTCTGGGGTATTTTCATTCAATTCCAGTGCCCCTCACCTGATGATGGGGCACTGTGCTGTGCTGACGTTATCCCAGGGACTCTCTAAAAGAAGTCATTGGACTGTGTCTTGGCATTGCCAAGACGAGGGCACCCTCTCCTCCCTCAGTTCAGTGGAGCAAAGATCACGGCCAAGATGCAGATACCCAAGAGGTACGGCAGCCTCTGTGTTGCATTAGCTGTGCTTCCACTGCCTATGGAGCTCTGCTGCTGCGTAAATAACAGAGCTGACACAGCACCTTCTGGGATACAGAAACTGTTTCCTACAGTTTTACAAGACCTTCAGTGGCTGCGATGCTGCCTCGGCACCACCAGCCTCCCCGTGATCTATAACGCTGACAGCTCAGGAGGCTTTTGAGGGATGTGGGCATACAAGAGTGAATTTCCCAAGTATTTCATGGGCTTGGGGTTGTATTGCTCCCTGCTGACTCCCCAGGCTCATGCAGTGCTGCAATACTCTGAAAATTAACTCCTTTATGGCACGACGCTCAAATCGTGCGGCCCAGGGGAGGACGGGATGGATCCAGCCTGGTGGGACTGGTTGCAGCACCTGCTGCTGGTACCAGTAGCCAGCCAAGTAGCCTTGCTGATGGTCCAGCTCTAGCACAGCTCTCCAAAGCCCGCTATGGCTCAGGGTTAAGCCAAGGAAAAGATTAATGGAACTTGCTGTAATCTCTTCCGGCATCCCAAGAGATTAAAATAGTTTGTTTCACTGCTGGAGCACGATCTCGAGAAGGAAAGAATTAGTCTAAGGAGGATCATGTTGAAAGGTCCCTAACAGTGTGATTAAGGAAGTTCATCTGACCCAGGATGCTGATGATCCTACTCTAGTTGAAAATACACTGTGAACCAAACCACTTATTCCTCTTTCCCCCTTGTGCCTGGGACTTTGGATGGATTTCATGGAAATGAAAGGCAAATGAAGCCTATCCATGGGCATGAGGAGTCTGTAAAACTGGAGACACCTCTGAAAAGCTGAGAAATAGCTGACTTTTCTGTGAGACCTGCACTTTCTCCTTAGGAAGAAGGGTTCACTGGGTCCAAGAAAAGCTCATCTAGAAAAACCAGGAACCTTTCAGAGACCATGAATTTCTGGAAAGCAAAATCTTTTGCATTTATGGACACCAGCACATCCAAGTGTTGCATGACAATGGCAAGCAATAACCAGTGTCTCGCCTTATAAAACAGATGAGAGGGAATGATGTTATGACCTTCATTCATTCCTAACAGTGATTAGCATGTGTTAGCCCCCAAATGGTCTCTACAGGTCATCTTTTCTTTCCAGTGGAAATCCTGGTCAGCTGTTTTTGGGAGCACTGCTTTGTTGTGGGCTTTTGCAACGATCCGAAAAAGAAGCAGCTGGGGATGGATGGTGGCTGTCAGGAGAAATGCAGTGGGTGATGGAGGGTGCCTGCAAGGCGAGCATGGGGATCTCCTTCGGAGCAAGTCTGCGAGTGCAGAGCCCAAGAGGGATCTGCAGAGCGTTTAACATGACCAAATTAACCCCTGTGGCCAGGCAAACACTTGTTTACAGAGCAGAGAAAAGCAGAGATGGAAATTTATGGTGTCACTAAAAGAACTTCTCACCTGGAGTACAGAGAAGAGGAAAGAGATAGCAATATTTCCCACTGAAAGGAGGAAGAAAGGCTCTTAACAAATCAATACCCTTATTTAGTCAATAAACCCACAAAACAACGCCTCCAGGGGATAAACATGGAGAAAATTCACAGCTTGCAAAGAGGCAGGCTCCAGTGCTGGCCTTTGACAAGGCGGTCATAGTAAATGTGCCTCTCTCTCTTGGTCACAGGGACCTCAGCGAGGGGCAGGTCTGTTGGGAGCGGGCTGGCCAGGGGGCTGCAGGCTGGAGCTGTGCACTTGGGAGCCATGGAGAAGAAGGGAAAGGTCTCGGGAGCACCCTGTGAGGAGGATGAGCATGGTAACTGAGGCTAACATCCCTTCCCGGAGTGGCACATGGAGCACTGCTGGCTTTGGCACTCCTGTGGGGAATGGAAAGGAGCAGCAGTGTCCAGGCAGGAATGCCCCAGGTAAGCTGGGAGCATGCCTGGGGCAAAACTCAGAGGAAGTGCACCAAGCTGCTCTCAGCAGTGGCTCAGCAACATCCCAGGCAGAAAGGCAGAGGCATCTTAGCTTATAGAGACATTTACTGGGCTGTGAACATCCAGCAACCAACAGCTGGAGTCAGAAACTCATGACATGGCCCTGTGATGTGCAAGATGTTAAGAAATTAATTTAAAATGCTTTCTTTCTCTTTTTTTCCCTAAATATGTATATTTATTTTTGCTTAGCCTGCAGGCTTTAGATCTTCACGTTTTCCTCCGTAACCAAGAACTAGAAATTTGCTTGGAAGAAATCCAAATTGTTCTCTTATTCACAAGATTTCAAGAGCTGGAGCTTTGGGGGAAAAAAAACACATCTCTGTCATTACAGCACTCATGGTAGAGTCCCAGGAGCCACCACACCAGAAGCACAGCTGAGCAGCACCACGGCACGGACTCCCAGAGCCACGCAGAAAAATCCACCACCCTGCAGCAGAGCAAGCACTGGATACCAGGTATCCCCAAACAAGCCCAGTGAAGGAGCTTGTTGCAGTTTTGTCCCATCACAAATGAGCCTTTGACCCATCTGAATTAATTTTCCATCCGTGGAATGGATCTGACTGTGGGACTGCATCCTGGCTCTCACGCACTGTCTCTCCTTTCTACCAAGGACATGGAAGCTGAAACAGAAACATTGGGCCAGAATTTACAGGCGGCATTTTGGGTGGAAAACTGGAGGAATTCAGACAAAGCCAAGGCTTTCCAGAGTGGTATCCAAGACCTCCATGACGTGACAGAGCACAGAATTATTTCCTTCTGGGTCTCTGATTTTCTCCTGGCACAATTGCGGACTGTTACATGTGTTAAAAGAGAGACATCCTCAGTCAAGGCTCACCAATATCGCTCCACTGAACTGTGAGATGCTCAGATTTATTCCAGCCAAGTCCTGGCCCAATATCTATGTTCCACGCTACATTTCTTTTTTTTTTCTTCTCCTCTTTCCTCTGATGCTGCTCACTACCCAGAGCATCCGTCAAGAAATGAAGCTCTTATTAGTGTAGGATAGCATCTGTTCTCTTGTGTTTTTGAGAAAGCTCATGCTTGAAATGCAGCCAGAGGTTGAGTTAGAGGCAATACCTGACTGTTAAGAGTTCAAAGCTGGCTCCTAATTGTGTTTAAGAGCTGGGCACTCACAGCTGGGAGAACTCCTGGCTAATCTTATTTACACTGTTGTGAAATGCATAGGTCCCAGTAGATATTAGTACTTCTTATTCTGTCTACTTGCAGAGACTGGGAAGTTTTTTGGACTCATTTAGCTAAGGTTCAGCAAACCTGAATTTAGAAATGGGGGGAGCCAGGTATGGATGCAGGAGAATTTGCACCGAAACCCATCTGTCTGCTTCAGGTGCCTGAGTTTGCATCATGAAGCTGCCAAGAAAAGTCACCAAGAACTGATGTAGGATCCTCCTGCCTTTGGAGAAGAGGTTTGGAAATTCAGGCAGGGACAAGTCATTTAGTAAGCGGGCAAGAGGCTGCTACTTGGTGTAAAAGTGAGAGTTGCCTTTGTATCTGGGCTCCCTCAAGAAACCCAGATGTCTCCAAAATGAGGATATGGCCCTGGTCACCTTGCTCCAAAACCCTGCCAGAACTTGGATGTAGAGGTTAGACTGTAAACACAGCTCTGCTGGTAAATCCAGAACATTTGTATTGAAATGCTGAGATTTACAGCAGCACAGCTAGGATTGCACCAGGCCCCCACCAGTTAATGCCCTAGTAATTGGATGCAAATGTGCTGGGGTAGGCAAGGTGGGGGGGTTCAGGAAGATAAAGGCACCTGAAACATGCTCTACAGTCAATCTGTGTTTCCTGAAAGAGAGACATCTGTATCTCTAAATTTAGAAACGATTCTCTCTTTCCAGCAGGTAATAAACCAGCAAGCACTGTACATATTTTTTTCTATTTTGAATTCCGTTAACTGACAATTTAACCTAAAATCTCCCGTATTTTCTACTTGTTCAGCTGTAAATAGAGACTGACAGTTTATTTTCAAACATCCTGGTTTAAAAAAAAAAAAAAGCACCAAACCACACCACCATCACAACACGACCCACCAACATTTGAAATAAATACTTATGGGTCCATGACAGACTACAGACGTGCAGTCAATGCTCCGCAGCAATCTCTCGGAGCTGTCACACTCCGTGATCGGTCTTTTACAAACACAAACACTGTTGATTTCTTATCAAATGTAAAACCTCCGCAGCTCTTTCGTAAACGGTTACCGCGAGCATGAAATCGACATTGTGAATCACATGTGACACTGCCTTGTCTGCTTGTAATTGAGCCGCGTGGGGAAGGCGCCGGCGCCGCGACAGCCGCGCGTCACCCGCTCCCCCGCACCCTGCAAGGAGCAGGATGAGCCGGGGCTGCCTGGGTGCTGGGGTTTGCTCCTTCACGCAGTGCTGTGAAGGCTCTGTCCCGCCTGCGTGGTGGTTTCGGTCTCTGTGGGGTTGTTGTGGACGAGGCACTGTTGTGTTTCTTCGCGAGGGAGGGTTTGGGGTGGGAGGCTGCACGGGAAAGGGGTCAGGGCTGCCTGTGCCATCCTGGGGAAAACGAGACTGGCATGTTCACAGGACACCCAAGATGCCATCTGGAAGCCATGAGTCTGTTGGGGTCTCACCACCAGATGAAGCCTGTGGTTCCCAGTCCCAGGAGAGGACCTGCCGGTGGGGCAGGACCCTTCCTCCAACAGCACCTGGGGTCTCTCTCCATTTCCAACCATGCAGGGGGGACAGCATGGCATTTCCTGGCTGCTTAGTGGCCCCAGATTGGACAGACAAATGTGTGTGCTCCCTCATCCCCTCCCTTCCCAATCCCTGGGGTTTTTTTAGTATAACCCAAACGAGTAATTCCCTGCTTGAAGTCCCTTTGGTGTCCCTCCGGGACCCAGCTTTAGCCCTTACACTCCCACATTCAGTACATGAGGCAGATCTGCTCTCCCAGTTTTGAGCATTCCCAGTTTTGGAGGACAACCCTGAAGTACTCTCCCCTTTGCACAAACATATTACCTAGCTGAGATTGGTACAATCGGGGTGACCCATTAAAATAAAACACAGGAATACAACAGAATTATGAAACATTTACATGGAAACATTTCCTGCATCTCTATCTATAAATAAAACTGTGTCCTATTAACCAGGAGGTGGAAGATGAGTAGAAATAGAGTGGTCTATCTATTTATATAATGATATAATCTATCTAAATAAAACTAATCTATTTTTCATGCCATCTATTTCTCCAATCTAAAATATACTCGTTACCATGGAGCAATGATGTCACTAAAATGAATGACACCCATAAACGCAGACGAGCTGTAGTTATTCTGATGATCCAGGACTTCTCTCTTTGCTCATTTGCTTAATTTTACACATGTGAGGAGTAGCTTGGAGCTAAATAGTATCACACCAGCAGCAAGCCAAGCAATGTTCCCGCTGACTGCAGACTGAGGGCCCCGCTCCGTGATGTGTCACACTCCGTGTGATTTTGTGTGCACGTGGAGGTGCCTGTGCCCATCCACCAAGAGAACTGCGAGCTGACTGCCTTTCACAACCCCTTGCCAGTGTTTGCTCAGCCTGGGATAATTGCTGGTTTATTTATCAGTGCTCGGGAGCAGCACAGGGTTGTGTGCTGTGTGTGTTCTCCATTGCGAGAAGTTTAACTTAATGCAATGTTGCATTTAATTTATGGAATGTAGCCCGTTGCTATGGCATTGAGCACATAAAAAAACAATCAATAAATAAGTGGAATTGGTGTCAATGGGAATTTTGTACAAAGATGTGCAGTAGAGTATGACTCTTCATTTAGAAAGGCAAAGATACAATTTATTTCACCCTTTCTGGATGTAGTTTAACCTCCCCCCTCGTTGGAGAGGTGCATTTCCTGACCAAGAGTTATGTCTGTTTTGATTTTACTCAAGAATAATAAAAAATGTTTTCCTTTTGGTGGATTTATTGAGACCTTTGGCATTCCGAGACAGGATTTTCATATTCAAGACTGGAACATACGGCCTAGAGCATCCAAAGGAAATGAAGCTGTGTATCAGTATGACACACGCATTTGTGGGAAAGTCCTTCGAAATGCAAATAGTGATTATTTGGTGAGCCAGGCAGGCTGAAGTAAATAGGAAATCTCCAGTACACAGTATTCACATACAGGATTGATAAAAAAAAAACCCTGTATTTTCGAAAATACCAAAGCGTTGGTGTGGCCTGTGTGTGGGGGTTGCCCACAAGGTCACTTCTCCTCCACAAGGTCTTCCTAAAATAGATGTTTATTCAGCAATGTTGCATTGGGTTTCGTCTAATAAAAAAATTGGAGCATAAATCTAAGTGTGAAAAGGAAAGCTTTCCAAAAAATGCTACATCCTGTTGGTTTGGGGTTTTTTTCCAATATCATCAATTAGACAATTTAATCACAGGCCCAGGTTAAAAATGGGGTTCTGTAAATAGCAGTGGGAAGTGGACATACAGCTGTGGCCATTTGAGCTGCCAAAGTGCTGGTGCATTTGGGTCTGGAGGCAGACAATCCCAGAGGAAGAGTGCATAAATAAGGAAGCAAGATCTTACACATAGATCTTTTAAATAGAGCCAGCACTACAGAAATCCCCATCATTATCCAAGTTCACCATTTTTTGTCTTCTGGGCAGCAGCCTCACCAGCTTTTAATGAATTATCCAAGTGGGACAAACCTTTGCACATCTCTTCCCTTTGCCACAGAGCTGCAGGAGAATTTGGGCACGTGATTCCCAGGTGGTGAACGTGCAATGTCCCTGATGAGACCAGGAGGATGGAGCTGGTGGAAGCAGCACAAACCCAAGGTACTGAGCTGTGTCATGCTATCAAAATAATCTGGACACTTGGCAGCCAACCCCTGGCACCCGGAGGCCAGCAAGATTTGCCACTGAGCTCCATATTTACATTTTCCTGCAGTCTTTATTGCTGCCATCCTTTTGGTTCTTCATCCTCCCCTTCCTCCCTCTGTGGAGGCTGAAGCTGTGACAGGTGCATTTGTTGGCTTGATTCAGAGTCCACTGGTGCCAGCAGAAAACCTTCCCTAGGCTCCAACAGATTTTGGGATGGACTCCTGACACCTGGCTCAGACGTGGTCCTAGGGACAGCCCCACTGTGCTGACCTGCATTCAGCCCTATGCATTTCCCGTTTGGGAAAGCCCTGGGAGCTCCCAGGGAGGACTGATTTCAGAAGACTGGCTTCTTGAAAGCTGAGCAGCTGAGGGTGGCAGCGGGCTGAGATGCAGCGTTTCCCCATCCTCAGAGGGTCTCCTGCCTGCTCCCCATGCCCAGGCACCTCTCTAGGGACAAGAGATGGAGGTGGCAGCCTAGGATCACCCACCCTGGGGGAGAGTAGAGCTCACCAGAGACCAACAAGCCCCTGGCCAGCCCCGGCTCTCCCTGAATGAGAGGGGAGGGGAAAAAAAATCAAAACTTTAAGGTATATGAACTGTGAAATTAAATCGAAATACTCAAATAAAGAATCACATAACAACATAAGCAAAGATGTTTACCAGGGCTTGAAGTTAAATACAGATTTTTTCATAAACCCTAACACCAAATGCAATAAAGTTCTCTGGAATGTTAAATATAATTTACAAGGAAAAAAATGTGCCCTGCTGCCATAAAGCATCTTGTGCAGTGTCCCTTTCCAGGGACCAGTCCAGGGAGCAGAAGGAAACCTGCCCTTGCTCAGGATTTCCTTATCCAAAGTGATCATGAGCTCACTCGGTGAGCGAGCAGCCCTTTCTCCATCCGCAGCGCAGCCAAAAAACGGGAGCCAAGTAATCTGTGCCGCAGCTCCAGCGAAGGGGCTGCCCGGAGTGGGAGCATCGGCTCGGGGTCCCAGCTGCCCCAGGACGGGGTCCCAGCTGCCCCAGGACGGGGTCCCAGGCAGGCAGGAGCACGGCCCAGCGCCTTTCATCGCCCATCTGGACTTCGCAGTGCCTGCGCCGGAGCCGGAGAGCTCGGTCCAGGGAAAATCACGGTCTCACGTGACACTTATTCCTTGACTATTGCCCTTCTCGCTCCCCTGGCGTAGCTGACATTAACGCCCCGAACTGACAGCACAAAGGCAGCATCTGGATAGCATCGCCTGTGGCTCTGGAGTCACGGCTGGTGGACTTGTGGTGTATCCAGATATATTCATTAAAACACTAATCAAGCAGAAGCTCATTTGTGGAATTGTCTTTGAATTTAAAAGGGGGAAAAGATGGTTGGGCTACAAAGCCACTGCAGTCCAGAAGTGCTCTTTGCATGAAAGACACTCGCCAGCCCAGGCCAGTTAATGCCAGCTCCACTCCTGGGTGCCCGGATGGGTTTGCCAGGTCCTGTCGAAATGGCAGGAAGTGACAAACCAGGCATGGTGGTGACAAGTGGGGATGAAGAGTTTTGGGATGGGCTCCCACACGTCCCATGCACAGAGGCAGGTCGGTGTCTGCACGGGTAGGTTCTCTCCTGCAGGTGTGTTGGCATGTGGCAGCTGTTAGAGGAAGGAATAGAAATATGCATTATATTTAAAATAAAAAACTACACACAGAGACTATTTCACTGTCATCCCCCTCTCTTGTGATGGGTTGAAAGGATTTATCTCTTCCTTCTTACCATCAAAACTCTGAGGCTGTGAGCTGCTCCCAAACTGAATGTCCCTCTGCAAGTGCAATCTTGAGAGGAGTTTTAAAATTTCTAAATACAAGAAATGGCCTGTCTCATGTCCCCAGTGTCCACAGCAGCTTTGGGAACAGCCCCCAGTTTCTGGGAGCAGAACCAGGACATAACAGTCTCAGTTCTCCTCAGGACACAGGCAACAAAGAGAGAGGGATGATGCTTGCATGGAGTCCAAAACCTAAACCTGATATGTTTTGTCCTGGATTGGTGGCAGATTTTGGGTTTTGGATTTGGAGCAAGGATAGGCCCTCCTCCAAGAGAGGGGAAGTAGGGGTGAATTCCTGGAGAAGAACTTTAATCCTCGAGGGAGCTTTCCCCTCTACGGACAGGTCACTGGGTCTTGTTTCTACTGCAGCTGGGGAAGAAACTTCACCTTGGCTTCAGGAGAGTCTCAGGGCTGCCGGGGAGCTGAGTGAGTAGCAGAGGTATCCTGGCAGCTGGAGACGATCAGGGGTGGGGTCCAGGACTTGGGGGCAACCAGAGTCCACCACGAAAAACCCAACCTCTGTAAAAAACCCCAAAAGTCAAACCCCAAATCCCCCAAACCTTAGAGGACAGAAAGTGTCCTCAAGACTAGCTCCCCTCTAGCAACTTGGTTGGACAAGGAGATATATATGTGCTAAAACTAAACTAATTTTCAGCCTCTTGGAGGAAATAAAATGACTGTTGCTATCATGGTGTAGCGTGAAAGCCTGGGTCACGGGGGGACGGGAGACAATCCTTTGTTCCAGCAGTCCCAGGTGCATCATGTACTGGGCAGAACTTTAGCTTACAATTTGGGATTAAAGTAAATCCTAGTATTTTTCTGCATGCCTGCCCGCTCCCTGGCTCCCAGAGACTGCTGGGTAACTGCCTATTATCCCGTGGTTCCACTTCAGTGCCCTCCCCAATAAAACTTTTCATATCCTTATAAACGAACTAGATTGCCGTGTTATAAACATTTACACTGTGCTAACAGATCATCTCCGCACATCAGAATTGGCTAAATTCCCTTTTCCAGATGAATATATTGAAGGAGATTAGAGATATGATAGCTTTTCAGATTGCTGAACCCAGAGAAATTAGTTTAGTGAGCATTTACAGAGGCTAAATTGGAACCATTAAATAGTGGATTAAATTGATGGTACTTTCATTGTCTGTCCTTCGGTACTGCTGTAAAATCAATTAGCCGTCACTATTCCATTCTCCATATAGTGAGATTGTCAGCCTGGCTAGGAGCTGCAGAGCCTCACAGCAGTAGCAAGCAGTGTGAAAATACACCTATTAGGTGATGTGGCATGAAATAACATCATAGGGCAGAATGTCCCAGTGAGATTTATCCCAGCCTTATCTCTACTTTAACAGAGAGGGGACAGACAATAGACTCTGGTGACACTCTTATCCTCCGAACATGTGCACCAAGATGCTCTCTGGACTGACAATTATTACATTGCCTCTCGACTGTCCTGAATTTTGCATCGGAAATCCCCGCTCTGCCCCCCTCTTAAACTGGCAGAGTCCCACATTAAGAGCGGAGGATTTGAGCAGAGTAGGTTTGCATCTGATTTGGGGGGGGGAAAAAGAAGAAAAGATATCAACTTTCTCCCTCTTGATTTTGTTACAGCAGCTCTAAGTCTTGTTAGCTGGATGATTTATAAGTTCAGCTCCAGCCTGTTTCGGGGGACAGCACAGCTTTGCCGCAGCCAGGGAAACTGAGGCACAGGCATCACTGTCCTATCACCTCCCAGAGATGTCTGAGTTCTGCTGATGAGGACCATGCCAAGAACTTGCCAGCCCTTTTCAGGTCCAGTTGCTTGTTTTGCACCCTTTCTTATACGGGAGAAAAAGCAGAAGAGGGTGAATAACCTGCTCCCAGGTCATGGGGTGAGCTGGAGGTCTCTTCACTGTTGAGGACGAGGTTTCTTCACCCTCAACCCACCAACCTCCCACCACCACTCTGCCAGGAGGAGAGAAAAACTCTGTAGCCCCGACTGCATCTGCTACGTGCAGCTACCTCCTAATGGGGAAAATGAAAATACCTCTCATACTTGTGCTATTAAATTCTTATCTTAAAGGGTGAAATTTAAAAGTAATGAAGAAAAAAAGTCCCCTAAATTTAAGCTTTAACCTCTTGACCTTTTTCCTGCTGTTTTTCCTCCCAGGAGAGGTCTCAGCCTTGGTTTGAAAAGCCATCATCCCTCTTGTCCGCCGTGGGGTGAACTGGAGGGGATTTTCCATCCCTAGAGAGTCTTCCTTTCAATACTTAAGTTTTCTATTGAACATAGAAATGGAAAAAATCCCTTACATTTCCAATAAAACTGCATCCAGTTCCAATTTCTTGCATTGATGCGCCAAAGTTTTTAAATCTCTTGTCAACGTCTTAGTTATGCTTCACGAAAGAACTATCTAGAGCTGCTGGACTTCGTATTAAATGTTTGCTGGGCTGGTAATATGGACACTGTCTTCTGTTCTCAATAATTCTCCTCTTTGCAGGGGTGAGATGGGATCTCAAATGCTCCTCACTTCAGTGTCCTAAACTCAGAGGATGTTCAAATTTCCCCTCCTGCTGAGCAGGATGTGGGGTGAAGTTGTGATTTCAGTGACGCCGTATTTTACGCAGCTCTCCTCTGCCTGGCCCAAGCCTTCCTCTCTCCTGGCTCAAATGCGTGCAGAGCAGCATCCCCACTCTGCACACTCACTGCAAGTGCTTCTTACCCAAATCTCCATCTCCTGAGTCAGGAGAAGTGTCCTCTCTTTGGAGACCATGCAGCAAGTATGGGCTGAAGCTCCCACATGTTCTCAGCTCGGGGGAATAGGGAGGGTGACAGGTGACGTCAGCCCAGCATTTAGCCCCGGATTTGGCCATGTTTACAGAGACATCCTCCACTACTCCCCTAATCAGGTCTCGCTCTCCTCCATCCCAGGCAGCAATCAGTGCTTCGTTATCACTGGAATCTCATTCCTAACTGAGGTCTGAGAGCCTTTATTTCCTGGACATCTCATGCATGGTGAGGGCACCACCTTCTGCAAATAAATCATGTCATCATCTGTTTGGCATCGCTCTTCATTGCAGAGGGCCGGGGTTCACAGTCCAAACACTTGGTTTCTCAAAACCATCCTCAGAGCTTCCTCCTCTCCACCCTCCAGCACTGTCTTGGGGTTTCTGGCATCTCTCTGTAGACAGAGGCAGGCTATGAGTGGCTGCTACATGGAACAAAAATTTCCCTACCTAAATCCATTTATAGCCAGCATAGTTTTTTTTTAATGTGCAGCATCTTCTGCTGTTCCTCTTCTTCTTGTAATTCCTACATCTCTCTTTCTGTAGAAAGCATCTTGCCTCTTCTAAAACCTTGCATCTCTGTCTTTTCAGGGATTTCTGTAACTACTGTGGGGTCAGATTGAGTGAGCCTAGGTCAGCTTCAGGATGATGCAACACGTGCTGGTGGAAATCACAAGTTCCCATTTTCTCATTCCAAGGAAGGAAATACTGATGTGACCTTGAGAAAGTCACACTGCCCAGATGAGCCTCAGTGTCCTGTCTACTGGGACTCTGACCAGGTACATCACAGACAGCTCTCTCCTGTGTGGAAACTATTTTTTCTTCTCTTCTTCTGAAGTTAAACCTTTGCTTCTCCTACGTTTTTCTATTTCATGGACATGTTTTAAGACCTTCTGTCTTAGTTCCTGTTATTTCTTATCTAACTTAAAATTTCCACCCCATGGCTTTGCCACTCCCTGGTGTCCTCCCAGCCCAGCTTCATCACTGTCCTGCTTCAACCTTGACTGTGATGTTCACCTTAACAGGCAAAGCAGACACAGCAGAGCGACAATTTAACCCTGGAAAAGTACAGATTGGCCAACTACTTTCGTAAAACTGCTCAGCCTGGTGACCTGGTAGTACTCAATGGCTTGCCCTGGATCCCATAGCTGCTTGTAGCAAGTCATGCTTTCCAAATTCACCTCTTGCTGCTGATGGAGGATGCTGTTCCCAAATCAACAGGGAACTTCGGCAGTCAGCCTGCAAGATAGATCTAACTGCTTCTGCCATTGCCCCATTTATCTTCATTTCCATTTTTGCATTGATGGGTATCATACACCACAAAGAGCCAGCCCAGCCGTGAAATGACACTGGACTGGCAACCTCATAATTATCCAGGCTCACGTATCAATTCTCTTCAATCCCTTCGTGACACTCCATTGCTTCCTCATAACTTCCTCATCTGACAGATCAGCACTGTGCACCCGAAGCGCCTGAAAGCCCCCGGGTAATGGCCTCAGGGACAAAGTTAGCCCTGGCAGAAGTGGGCAAAGATGCTTGTTGGCTTCAGTGAGACTTTTGCTCACTTTGTGCCAAGCCTGAAAACTGTCCAGCGTCTCTTCCATGCACACAAAGACCTCATGTCCTTTATCTGCTGGAGGGCTCGGCTCCCCCGATTTGAGGTGCAGCACTGCCAGTCCCAGGGATGGTTTGCCCTGACTCTTTCTTTTCCCTCTCCTTGAGAGGAACTTAAAACTCTCCTTGCAAACCAGAGCAGGTGTACTGCAGATTTGGACACAACATGAAGATGTCAAGAGGGGGAAGGGTGGGAAGCAGTTGTTATAAATTTCTTCCCCCACACAGCCAGGCTGTTTCTGCCAGAACACCGTCCCTGTTTCGAGGCGCAGCGATTGCAGCATGAGCTGACCTGTGGGAGCACTGAGGTGAGCTCTGCGGGAGGACTCGGGGACTTGCCCCTTTCCACCCAAACTGCAAACCCCAGAGCAAAAACCCCCTTGGAAATGCTCCCCCTCCTCAGCACACAGGCAAAACACAACCCGTGGACAGGCAGCTTCCATGAGCCGGAGGAGAAGCGACGTTGGGCGGAAAGCTGACAGCACGCCCTTGGAGAATGGGGGCTTTTATTCCTGCTGCCACTTGCATCCCAGGGACGGGTGGGTGAGGAATCCTCCCTGGCTTCCCCGGTGCTGGCAGAGCCGTGCAGACAAGCTGGGCCGTGTGCTGCCCGAGCCCCTGCTGCTCGAGGCAACTGCCTTCCCTGCCCGTTCCTGGGCCCCTTCTGCCCGTCACAGAGGCACAGCGTGTGTCCCAGCGAGGGGACAGCCAGGCCCTGCCACCCGGGAGAGACGGTGGCTGCGGCAAAGCCGCGCTCAGCGAGGCTGCTCGAGTCAGGGAAAGCCTCACCACTGGTTTTTAATTTGCTTTGGATCGAGGCCATTATCATTAGAATAATCTCAAGCAGGTGATAGGCAGGAGTAAATTAATTCTGAATAAAAGCATTTGGGGGTGGGTGCCAAGGAAGGGCAGGGGTGGGCATCGGGCGCTGCCTTCGTGGGTTGGTCACAGAGGATATTTGGTGACAAAGTGGACTTGAACTCGCTTTGGAAGGACTGTGTTTCTCCTCTGATGTCACTTTTTTTTTCTGCTGGAGACCCCCAGATCTGAAATGCACGAGCCAGTGTTTAACAACGAATGCAGAGAGTGGTGAGAGCAGAGTTATTTATGCGATTTTATTTTTAATTCACATTGTCCACTGAAATCGTGTGCATGAAAACAATTGAAAATAAATTATCTCCCATCTCCAGAAAGAACCTTTCACTGTTGTTCCTGGAGCCACCCGGACACATGAACAATTAATCCTCGACTCCAGACCCAAGTGACTCAACCAATAAAACAGCTGTCAGCTGCCGGTCCTGGGGAGGTGCTGCCTAATATCCCAGGAGAGGATAATTATTCTTATCTGATTTGGCTCTGGAATGAAATCATAAAAAGCCTCGTCCCATTCTGTAAATTCAGTTCTTCTTAGCAGGTTAAGCAGAGCCCAAATGACTAACATTTCTGTCAGCACCGACTCTGGCTAAGGGCTAATATACCATGAAGAATAACCCAATAATAAATCTTATTATAGGGAAGGAAGGGAAAAAAACAGCGAGAGTGTGGAAGAGTGTGGAACCTCAGAGATGACCTAAGAGGGTGTGAGGCAGTTTCAGTGGCTGACAGAAGTGGTTTCAGATTGTCATTCAGACGGAAATTTCTGAGCAATTTTATTAAAAATTCTCAGTAATATTGACTCAAATAGGAATGTTTTGTGTGGAACTGTTTCTGGAGCCAGGACTTATTTTCTTGTTCTCTGGGTGTTTTTCTTTGTTACAAGTGATACCTCGTGGTGTGGCAGGAGTAGTTATTGCAAAAATTTCGGAGACATTTCTCCGAAAGCATGACAGTGTTTTGGGAACTCTGCAGCCCCAGCAAGCCTTCAATGCTCCCTGGGATGGAAGATCCCCTTGAGACTAGAGGTGGATAAAACTGATGCTGCATCCACATCTCCCTGCTTTTGAGGTGGCAGGTAGACCCAGGCCCCTTGAGTTTTCCTCTGTCTGGGGTGTCTCCAGCACACCCCAAAGAAGCTTGTCAGCCCCATTCCCGAGCCCTGCTGCAGGGGCTGCAGGGACAGCCCAGCGCAAGACCAGGTCACCCAGCCTTGTGGTGGTGTAGAAACTGGAGGTAGAGGCTGAGCTAAAAGTTTCAGAACCCAGCCTTTGTGTGCCTCCCTAGGATGAACGCAGGCTCAGCTGCTGAAGCCCTGCCTGGGAAGGACCTGCTCTTTGGAAATGGTGCTCTCTCCCTCATCACAGAAAGATTTACTGCCTGGGTGGAAAGTGCTTTGCTGGGGGGATGGGGCGCGGTGTTGAGTTTAAAGTTCAGGATGACCTTTGTTGTTGCCTTTCATACCACTGATCAAGAGGCTCCTGGAAATAATGACCGTGCAACTCTATCTGCTGTCCCTGGGTCTCTGCAGCGGTTCCCCCAGCAGGCAGTTTCCCAGGCTGGATGCTGACCGAAGTGCTGTGTGCCAGGATGGCAGCAGGGTGTGGGGACACAGCTCGAGGGCCACAGCGGGGGCCCGGAGTTCGGGAAACCACCAAGAGGTCTGGCAAGGAGGAGCTCTGCAGGAGATTGATGTCAGAGTCCTGGTGCCACCAAAGTGTTTCTCCCACGCCTGGGAAGGGCGTTAAGGGAGAGCAGGGACTCGGTGGCCAGGACAGGCTGGAGGAGTCTCAGACCCTCAGCAAGGAAACTCTGGTCACAGCCACGTGGAACATGTGCACTTTTGTCTTTGGTTTGTTGCTCTGCCCTGAGGAACCACCAGTGGCAGGTGCTAGGGGGACCACATGGACAGGGACAAAGAACCGAGAAGGGAGTGGGAAGGAGATGTCACCCAGAGCTGGAGGGACTTGGGGCCCATCTCAGCTTCCCAGGGCTGCCTGGGGCTGCCACTCCATGACACTGCCATTGCAAGGCATGAGACAGTGCCAGGCCTTGCCGGAGGGGCAGCCAGATAGAATCTCCAGGAGAGGCAAAGCCAGGGCAGGGGGATTTGGGTGGGTCAGTGATGCTGTGTCTGGGCTGCAGAGAAGTGAGGAGAGCACTGGGTTGCAACCACACTGGGGAGGGTGGTGTGCACCCAAGGCAAGAGGGGGTGCAGCAAGGGTTTTTCATGACCCCAACAGCATGGGCCACTCCAGCAAGAGGCAAGGCAGCTGTGCTGATAAACTGCAGGTATTTAGAGCAAGAGGGACAGAGACCACAGGTGTCACCCAGATGTGAGATCATCTTCCATCCCTTCTGGGCAGAGACGTCAGCTTTTATGGCTCTTTCTCTTTGGAGCTGCCTATGACCATTGCCCAGGGAGCAAGGGCTCAGGGAAAGGCAGTATAAATACCACACATCACTGCTCGCATCCAGAGCGCCTCCGAGCAGGGCAAACCAAGCCTCTCAAAAGGTGGACAAATATTTGCTGAGAAAGGTTCTTCCAGGCCCTGATCAGGTTCAGGTTGATGGCTGAATTGTAGATATAATCTGGAGACACAAGGACTGGAATCTGGATTATTTAGAAGAGAGATTTATCTGTTGAAGAAATCTTAGGACTACTAGAAAGTGCTGTAATCCCTCAGAAATTGAGACAAATCCAGGATGAAAACACAGTATATTAATTTCTATAAATCTAAAAATTTGCGACAATCTGGATACAATTAGATAATACTGCACTAATGAAGCCTTATAAATTTCATTTTCATCCTTAGAAACCTTTGAAATTCTGTTTGTGGAATAACTTTGATTTATGCCTCATTGTCCTTTCTAGTGATCATATCTCCATCTGGTGGGAGTGAAGGACTGGTAAGATCAACCTGCACAGACCAGCTAAAAGACCTGTGGGAACAAGAGCTTCACTCAGAGGTGAGCTTTATTGTTTACTACATGAAGATCTAAAGAGAGAGAGACAACTGGTGATACCACCCTGGGACAATAAATTAAACCACCTCAGAGAAAAAAAAAAAAAAAAAAAAAGAGGAGTGAACAGTGTCCACGTCAGGGATCTGGTCTCCATCAGAGGGAAGCAGAGAGTGGTCCAGTAGTGCTGGTAAAATCAAAGATCTCTTGGAAACAGAAGTGTCTGTGGTGGGGAAGCCGAACTGTTCCGAAATGGACCCAGGCAACACCGGTGCGCTCTGGTCTGCAGGAGGGAGAGGGTGGCCAAGGATGGGGAAGGCTCAGCGAGCCCTGCCGGGATGGGGATGGCCTGTCTGGATGTGCAGTTTGAGACAAAGAAAAGAGGCCAGAGAAAGTGATGGATCGAGAGCAGTCACATGGGGAGCAGAAGCGCAAAAATTGCCTCCGCTGTGAGCTCCAACACAAGGCAAATAACTTTTTTCAGCTGAATACATAACTTGATGAGCATGCATAACTGGTGCTTGGAAGAATATTCCAACTTCTCCTCTCTGCAAAGGCAGACATTTGCATGTACATTGATTAAATTTACCCGTGAGAGATCTTGGTCCTGTGTAGCTTTGAAAGCGTTCAGACCTGCTTGCCTTATTAAGTCCAATGCTCATTTTTAAGCCACTGTCTGTAGAAGACATCATGCTCCACATTGTACCTGGCTTACCTTTTATCTCAGCTGCCTGCTTACCATAAAAGCCTGGAAAGGCAGCACAGTAACTTCTTCCAATAAAAAAATTAAAATCTGAGATTTCTCTGGCCGAGGGAAGCAATCAGTCAGTGATATTGAAAGATCCATCATCAAAGTATAAGGCAAGGAATGAATAGATTCTAAATCAGTCAAACATTTTAAACATCCCTTTTGTAATTGACAATTTTGTAATATTTATTCTCAACAGATCTGATTGCTGGATTCCCACTGGCTCCCCTCAGGAGGGTTTGCGTGAAATCAGTTTGAAATGGTGTGTCAATTTTTTTCTGAAGTCACCATCTGGCTGATAGACTTGAGTCTGTTCTAATACACTGACCCAGTGAATCGCTGCTAAACAATTCCCAGGGGTCTCCACTCCTCTCGCAGGCAATCCGGGAGAGCTGCCGGGAGAGAGCGGGCGAGACAGGCATATTTTAATGCGTTATGTTGAAGGATTGTAAAAGAATTTGATTTATGTAAAGAAACAGAGTCCTTGGGATGGTCTCATCCACTCTTGTGCCCTCGTGCTGGTTTCAGATGTGAGGGGAGGTTCACGACCAGTATTAACGACATGAAACTACCTGAAATTGTGCTGGGGGAGGGAAAAAACCCCAACAAATAAAACCCCACAAAGAGCCCTCCTCCCCGATCAGCAGCAAGGAACCCAAACGTTTGATAGCGGCAACCCCCACCGCTCAGCTGTGATAAATAAATAAATACTGGATGAAATACAGGGCACATCTATTTCAAACACGTGACAGTATACACACGACACTGGGGTCCTGCAAAATCACCTCCGTTCCGTATCACCAAAAACCCCTGGGATGAAATATGTTGAAACTGTCCATGCTTAGAGCCAGGTTGGTCTAACTTGGAGCGAGAAAGGAGGCCTCAGCACACGTGTTTTGTGTGTTTTCCTGCATACCAGCCATAGTTCACGTGGCACACGCTGGTAATTAGATGCTTCCTCTGATCACCCCTCAGCAAAGCGCTGCTGCCACCCTTGTGAATTGTATTTTCTGCTGTGCAAGAGACTCTTTGTCGCTGTGTTGCCCAGCCCCAGAGCACGTGCACGTGCTGCTGTCGCAGATGCACCACGGCCCGTGTACCTGCACACGTGTGTTTGTGCACGCATCCCCACACACCCATGAGCTTGGCGTAATTCTAGGATGACTAATTTTTTTTGACAGGCGAGTAAATCATCATTATAGCATTTGTTTTTTTCCATTACCATCAATCATTATTGTATGTGTGATCAGGCAGAATTTGTCTTTGGCTGCTTAAAATGTTCCTGATCGTTTTTCAAGGCTAAATATCTTCTGTAGATAAAGAACACTTACTGTAATAATGTGTATGCTGAAGAGCTGATCCAAACCCCACTGAAATCACGTGAAGGGTATTGGCTCAAGGAACATTGATTTAAGTCCTAAAGGATCATTTGTTTCTCAATAGAGCCCCAGTAAGAGACTGAGCATGGAGAATGTTTTATAGAGTTTGATTAATTCCCTCTTCAACCAATGGAGTAAGGCTACTGATCAAGACAGGAGAAGAAGTGGATGTCTAAAGCCTTGAAAATGTACAGAATATCACAAGCTGGTGAAACATGCAGGAAAGTTCTCTGTAAATCAAGCCAATTTTTAAATGAATTTGCTTCAGCTATGCTGAGGCCCATTCTGCAGGCCTGTCCACTGAGAACTCAGAGAATAGAAATGTTTGGGAAGATGTGCAAGAACAGCAGGAATAAAAGAGATCAGGAAAAAAACTGACGTGGTCATCCAGACCCATAGACCACGGTACAGGGAACAGGGAAACAAGTGCAGACTGGATCAGGACACCTGCAGGATATCTTGCCTTACCTGCACATTTGAAGGAGCTTGCCCAGGATCCTGGGATGCTCTCAGACATCTCAGTGTCTCTAGACCCAGCATCCATCAGGGGCTTCTATCATCAGAGGACATAAAACTACCCCCAAAATACATCCCACCTTTAAAACCGTGCAGGGAATCAAAACTTGCCAGGACTGGATGGCAAACGCTCTCTGTAAGCACCATAATTAACAGGGAGAGTAATTAAACTTTTAACACCGGCTAGGCTCAATATCTAAGATCTGGGGGTTAATGTAGCAGTTTTCTAAAGGACAGGAGAATAAAGTAGTAATAAAATAAAATGAATGTTGCAAGCACCCTGAGGCACGCTCGTCCTCTGCACATTCCAGTGACGAGCGTGCCCTGTTTCTCTGGCTGCAGGAAGCCCTCAGTGCTCCCTGCCTGCTGGGTAATTATTTTGTTACCATGGGGCTGTGCAGGTTTGGTCATTGTGTGGATCACAGACCACTGTCGGCCTGGATGACAGCAAGACAAGCTCTGAAGCAGCTGCGGAAAAGAAGTGTCTGCATCCCACCTTCTCTCCCCATTTCTGGGCTTGCAAACCAGGGAGAAACAGATGGGAGGGAAATAAAAGTGACAGATGAACATTCAAAGTTTATCCTCCTTTTTAGTGGGTCGTAGTGGAGACCATTGTGGCAATGATGCGCAAGATGTCAGTGGGGTTGTTTTTTTTTTCCTTCTTCTTCCAAGAAAGTTTGGTGGTTCTTGGGTTATAAAAAAGGATGAGAAGCAGAAGTAAAGGTGTCCTGTGAGGCTTGGGAGTGATTGGCCTTTTCCAAGCCTTTGAGACTGGGGTGGAGGGTCCTGGGTGCTGCTGGACAGGAGCAGGGTGAGGTGCCCTGAGTGGTGCTGGTAATTCGCAGTGCAAGCCCACACAGGTAAGGGACATGTACCTGTCTAGTCTTTGTCACATTCAGGTCACTTTGCCTTTTGTTTTGCCAGTTTTTCCCAGGCTGGATCTAAAGAGAGGAGCATTTTTCTCAAGAATAGGCTTTTTGTCCTTGAAGGATTCTGCTGTTGTCTCCTTACGTCTCTTAATTGTATAACCCTAAGGTATGCCTCAGATTTACACAGCCTAAATCCAGCCTTATTTGACTATATTTGTCATTATTCCAATTAATTGTGCATCAACTAATTGTGTAACACGGCTATTTGCATGTCAACCCAGGGTCCTCATGCTGCTTTTTGCAGTGTAATTGCTCTGGCTAAGTGAATACCAGGAATATTCCTGAGCTTTCAGCCATTAATCAAGGCCCATTGAAAGGAATATTAGCAACCTGGGAAATAAAGAAAAAAAAAACCAAAGATGCAAAATATCAATGAGATTTTTTAAATTAAAAGGAAGCCTAAAATGCAACAACAGGATCAGTATGAAAGCCAAGGAAGATCTGGCCAAGCTTACAAAGCCAAGTACTTTGGAGACTGGGAGGGTTGGGAGATGCTTACAGACAAATGAAGGGGCAATGGCTGGGCTTTCTTTTCTTGGTGCCCATTTTGGGGGTGTTTGGCTGATGCTGCTGAGCAAACAGTGATAGGATTCTAACCATGTCCAGGAGCAGGGAGCCTGGATGTCAGTGGGAAGGTTTTTTCTAGAGTTGGATATCTTGAGGAAGTAAAGTAGGGGGCTATTTGGGACAACCCCACAGAAGCAGAGAGATAGCTGGCACTTGTGCATGTGGGAAGGAGAGGTGCTGCTGCAGGGGAAGAAGATGGAGCAGGGGAGTGGACTCTGCCACTGTGGGGAGCGTGGTGGGGTTTGTTCACCATGGCACAGCAGGCTGGAACCTGTGCAGGGACATCCTGGTGAGCAATTCCCTCTCGGACTGGAGAAACTGCTCCCTGAACTCTCCACTCGCTGCCCTGGTTGGAGAAGACACCCAGAGGACTGAGACTCCCACCAAAGCTCTCCAGGCTTTGAGAGTGCTGAGACAAATCCAGGCCTGTGATTGCTCTCTTTAAAACCTCCTCAGGAATATTTTGGGAGGAATGAGAGATATGTACCACGACCTGCTTGCAGCCACCCATGTATGTCCCTGGAGCAGCAGTGGCACCTGGTGATGAATGGTCCCTTCCCTTTGGGGAGGTTGGATTTTTATGGCCAACACTGCTTGCCCTGGTGATGTGTATAAAGTTGCCGTGGGAGAAACCAACTGAAGGCTGCAATGATGAAAAAGACCATTAATATCCTTGATGAACTATTTCTAACACAGCCAATGAGTAGTGACAGACCTGGTGCTGTAACTCAACTGCTCTCTGATCCCAGACTGGCAACTGGCCCATTGCACTCTCCTGTCCCACACTGCATAGCTCAGGTGTCTCAGGAAAAAAAAAAATCATGTTCAGGAGAGCATCAAGGATGCTAATCAAGGATTACCAAGGATAATCAGAATCCTCAAGGATGTAATCAGGATCCTTTTGCCCATTCACATGAAGAAGGCTGGCAAAGTGTGGAGCCCACAGTGATGGATCATTTTTGGCCATGTTTTAACCCTTTTCCCAAGCTGGCAGGGAGGCTTGTGAACGCCTGTGGGTCCCACACTAAGCTTGTTTAACCTGGAATCCTCAGGGAATCGGGGCTCTCCCTACTCAGCTGTTTCCCATCCCTCATGCAGTGGATGGGCTGCAGCTCCAGTTTCTGTAGCTCTCTCTGCCGCCGAGGATAAAGTGAAAGCAAAGCTGGCCCTGGGCTGCTGTTTGCAAATAGAGATGAAGACAAACAGATGAGTTCAAGCTGCTGGAAGGAAAACAACCCTGTCAGCTCTTCTGCTTAATGGTGGGAACCTGGAAGTGTAAACAAAACCCTGGGCAGGTCCTCCTCATTCCCACCGGCCCTTTGAGTCCATCGGTGTTTTTCAATCTTTACCTCCTAGAACCAATCAATTTTGTGCCAGCCTGTAACTTTTTACTGATGTTGTGGCTGTTTCAGTTAAAGACAACCAGGTGCTGCATCCTTCCCCCCTCACCCAGTGCTGGGAGCTCTCCTGTGCCTCTTCTCTCAGACCCGGAGGGATCCCTGGATGCTTTTTCATCCCCAGGTCTGCAAAAGTCCTGACACCGTAGGTGCACGGCCAAGGAAGATGCATGTGGAGTGTTTCACCATCCTCCTGTTTCGTCACTGAGTTCCCAACACCTTTCACCCTCGACCGTGAGATCATCCACTCCTTTTAAAGTTCAGACAAAGGCAACATTACCCCAGAAACCTTGTGAGGTTTCTGAATAGAGAGCAAGAGGGCAAAGAGGTGAGCGCACCTCAAGGCAAACGCTCTTCAAGCCCCAGCAGCACTTTTCCCCATGTGTCAAGTCAGACAAGTGAATGCAGTATCTCAATCTCAATTCTTTTTTTTTTTTTTTTTTTTTTTTTTTTTGCCTGACAGTCCCTTAATTAGCATGAGATTTCACAAAATCCACCAAGGCAGCCATCCATCTGTTTTGCTGACTTTCAGTAACAATATTTATCATTGCAGAAGTGTCAAAACAATAAAATCAGATGACATTTATGCAAAGGGTTCCTAACTACTTTAAAAAAGGCCCAAACCTTGAAAGCCTCCTGCAGTATACTACTGGGAATTGTTTGCAGACACAAAGCTGAGAGTAATTCCTTCTGTACCCACATAAATATTTTAAACAAGCCATCAAAGAACCTTCCAAGGGACATGCAAGGATGGCATATGCTTCTCTTTACCAACTTTGTTCCAAGAGGTAAGACAAGGAAAAAAGGAATCCCACGCCCTGACGCCTTTTAGTTTCACCCCCCAAAATACTATTTTTTGTGAGTATTTTTCACATTTCGAAAGAGTGCTATATAAACTGGTTCATGCCAGTGACAATTCTTAAGAAATTTAACCTGATCTGCCATGCAGTAAGAAGGGTGAATTAGAAAAAAAAAAAAATCTGCTTATTTAACTCCGAGGTATTTAAGCCAATATATAAACGAGAATTAATAAATCTGCATTTCCTATTGTCAGCACTAGTTGATTACAGCACTGTGGAGCCCTATCAAAGGGTGCATATGGCACACTAAGTTCTGTAGTGTATTTAAATTATCCATAATAAATTTACCTAACAAATTCGAGTGTGGCTGCATTTTCCCCCTGTCAAGAGTTTCTCCGCGTGGGAGCGCTCAGAGTTACGCTCTGGCTTAGCAGATCCCTGCGCAGCGAGAGAGTCTGAGCCCCTGTAACCCCGGGTTTGATGGCTTTTTGCAGGGAAAGTGGCTTTGTTCAGCTGAGCGATACCTTCAGCTTGATCCCTTACTGAGCACTGTTCCTCCTCTATCTGATCTCTGGCAAGGTGAGGTTTTAAAGCCATTTTGTGCTCACAGAGCGATTTCTGAAGGTTTTTCTCCTGCAGCTCTTGCATGCTTGGTTTTGAAGGGTTTTCAGGGGCCAACACCACCATGGAGCAGGATGCTGGAGTGAGGTGCCCACCATGGATTGGCACCACTGCCCGGTCTGGGTTTGTGCAACAGCATCCCAGTGAAAGGCAGCAAAGGCAGGGGGGAGATCTGCTCCTGGAGGAACTTCCCAAGCAGCTGCTCCAGAATAAGTCAGTGCTTTCCTCCTCAAGCCAGGGGTGGGGAGCTGGGCTGAGCTCCATGCTGATTGCAGGCATCTGTCTTCTCCTGACAGCTCTGCCTGTTAGTGCAGAGAGTCTGCTGTTTAATTTACCTGACTTGTTAACAGCTCCCTGTTTTGAAGTTGTAGGAAGTAGCTGATTTCACGTTTACAGTTGAAGCATTGAATTCCCATCGGGTGCCTAAAATTCACAAATAATCTGGTAATTTGTCTGCTGTCTCGGGAGCCCGTGGGGATGCTTCTCAGTGTATATCACAGTGTATATCACCGTGTTTTGGTGAAAAGATTGATGAGCAAAAAGGAGCATGGAACTGGCTGGCCATGTGCCAGGAGGAGCTATCAAAACTGAAAGGCTCAAGGAAATTCCTGCCAAAGAAAGCGGGGATGGGAGTTTTGCACAGCCTTCCCTTGCAGAGGGGTTGCAGAGGAGGGTGGTGGGGAGCTCACAGCCTTTGGGGATGGTCTGCTCGCAGGGAAGGACATCCCATTGCTGCTGGTGGTGACCAGAGGGAACCAGAACATGGAGACAGGTTGAGTGGGTTTGCCTTGGCATATTGCAGCCTCGGCCCCTCAAAATGTCTTGGGTATCAGCTCAGCCCGTACAACATGGGGGCAAGAGAGAGCCAGGGCAGAGCTGAGCTCAGCTCTCCATGGTGCACCTCTCAGAGGGGAAATTGGCTCTCAGGAGCACCACTGCAGGCAGGTATCACACCTGATAGCTGAAAGCAGAACAACAAATCTTTAGAGTCTCTTATCATTAATGGCTCATCCCCATCATTCAACAGATCAATAACTGGCAGCCCCAGAAACTGAAGGAGAGGAAAACACCATGTGAGTGGTCTGGGGCATCCCAAGACTGCATGAAGGTGGATTTTGACAATCAAACCCTCCCTGGTCACACTCACAATCCCTTGCATGACCCACTGAGGTTCCTGCAGGGACCCCTGGGAAGGGACAGACCCTCTGCTGCACCCAAGTCCCTTCCCCAGCTGCTACACCAAGTGGAGAGTGAGCAACCTCCAAGCTCAGGCTCTGACTCTGTGCATCATCTCCTGGAGTACAGACCACTGTATGCCTGCTCTAAGGAAAATGATGCAGCTCCCCCAGAAATCAGGCATGCTGGATTTGTAAATGAGTTTGGAGTGAGGGAAGGCAGGCTGCAGACATCCCAGCAGAGCAGCAGGTAATCAGTAGGCTGTCCTCTACGGGGAAGGTGTTAAATCCTTCTTGGAGTGCTGACAAAAAGAGTTACAGCCCATATGTTTATTGCCAGAAAAATAATAAAAAGAGTATTGGTTTAACCAAGTCGAACAGCCATCGGAAGGTTTAGACATGTGCTCTCGCCTGGAGAGTCGGTGTGCAGGGCCAGGAGGAATATTTCACCCCAACCTTGCCATCAAATGATCAAAGCCAAGCTAATGACAGCCACCGGCCCAAAATCCCGCCAGAAGGAGAATGCGGCGGTAAAACCGAACGTGAGGAAATCCCTCCTGCAAACCCTGAGGGCCTGCGAGGTCTCTCCCAGGAGACAGCTGTCTCTGCCTTCCTCCCGCAGAGCTCCTGCTGCATCCCCACCTGTTGTGGGCGAGTCCCCGCACTGGGATGCTGCCGTGGGGCTGGTGATGGCGCAGGGTTTGCTGCCATGGCTGCCCAACCCTGCTGCCCTCTGGCAGCTCGAGCCCCACTTTGTTAGGTTCTCCTGGCGCTTTTGGGACACTTTTTGGTTGGGGTTGGGTGCAAATGGGCGGAAAATTTTGCTATTTGAGATGGACACGCTGGTCCAGTGAAGTCTCGATGTGACGAGATGGGAAGACCCATTTTAAACTGAAGATTATTGAATTTAAGTGACATCTCCAACAGAAAAAATAGAAAGAACACTGTTGAAAAGCCAATGAGTGCTTGACATCAGAGCTGAGGGGAGCAAAACAAAACTGAGAAGGGGCCCAGGCCATGCTGCTCAGGCAGGCTGGAGGCACAGGGCAGCCAGTGCTGGGGCTTGGCTGCGCCGTGTTCTCGTTTGCATTAACTAATGCTGCTTGGCATCATGTAACGCGTTATTGTTTTTATTGTTCTTGTTGTAAATACACCTAGAGGCATCTTATAAATAGAATTAATTATAGTTGTTTAATTCATTAGTTAAGTACACAGCGCATTCTGCTCGCTGGAGAGGCTGGGATGGCTGCAGTCAGGGCACGCACGTACAAATCAATGTGTGGTCACGTTCACTGAGCCTGGGCCTGTGGCACCAGCTCTCCAGACCCTCTGGTCTCACGTTTCCAGCTTCACTCCCACTACTGCCCTTTCTCTCAAAAGCTCATGTCAAAATTAAGTAGTTGCAAGGAGAGTTTGGGAAGACTGGTCTACAAGAGGGCAACATAACAGGAGGAGAAGGGCGGAAAATTTGGGTGAAAAGCACTTGAAACCTTCTCAGGGTTGTGGGTGGGTCAGTCTCCCCATCCTGGGATAAGTCCGGAGGTGAGAAGCCAAGGGTGCTCCCGAACAGGGTGGTGGTGGGTGGAGTGTGTCACACTGTCCTGGCTCCATCTGAACCCAGCAGGGCCAGTTTGGCAAGGGAAATGCTCTATGCCAGGGCAGCTGGAGGGGGAATACAGGTGTTGAGGCTGTTTTCTGAGAGCAGGGAATTCACAGGGCTTCTCACAGGGAAAGGGGACAACAAAGTGCACAGGGCAGCCCACGGCTGATGTCTCGCAGTTCCATCTCTTAGCAGACAACTGCAGGGCAGGGAATGAGTGTGAGGATGAGGATGCATCCCCTCCCATCACAGCAACCATGTGAAAACAGCCTTTTCAGGAAACAGATGAGTTTCCCAGGGTAAGGGCAATGCAGGCAGTGTCTGAGTGAGGTTATTCATATCAGCCTCTGTGCTGCCTCTCCTCCAGCCCAGGCTGGGGGCAAACCCAGCCCCTGGGAAGCACTGCAGAGAGAGAGAAGGGGCTTTAAACCAGGCCATGGTCTGCTTTGTGACTTTTGCCTGTTCAAGTTGGCAGTGACTGGAACCAGCTCCACAATCCCCCTGCACCATGGAGAGTTTCCTCCTCCCCTTCACCTATCATGGTTCACAGCAGAGTTTTACGAGCTCACCCTGCCCAGGCTGACCCAGCTCAGAGCTGCCTCTCTTGCAGGAGCAGAGCTGTTTTTCTCCAAACCACAACACAACTGAAAAAACACAGCGGGTCAATACATCACAGAGCACACACTTGAAAGGGAAGAGGCATAAAACTCATGTCATTGATGCAGGGCAAACCCTGCTCCCCTCCCCTTGATGCTCAGGACATTCCCAGGGCTGGGAGTGTCCTTTCCTGACCTGAGGATGGTACTGAGAGCTCAGGCACTCGCTAAAGCTTGGAGGGAGGTGAAGGAAATCCCCATGCAGAGCACTGGTTATGACCACTGCACTCAGGAGGAGTCGTGTGCGGTGTTGGCTCTGATGCTGCATGTGATGTCCCCACGGGCTGCAGCATCCCCATCGCTCCCTCAGGAGCAGAGACACTGGCAGTGGGCACAAAGCCCAAGCCAGGACTTGAGCACCTTGCAAAGAGGCAGAGAGGAGTTAGTCTGTCCGGCAAAATAGCAGGGTGGTAAAGATTTAAACTCAATCAGGGAGGAGTTCCAGCTCCTTTTTGGTCACCAGGCCTTACTCTGCATTAACCTCACCTGGAAGGAGTGGCGATGCCGAGGACCTGGCTCACGTAACTCTTTTTTTTCCTGGGCAAGAGCAGGGCATTTTGGACATGTTTAAAACATCCCCCCTCTTGCCTGCACCGAGGCCACCACGAGCATCTCTGAAAGGTGCTGCTGCATCCCTTTGCAGGCAACTGCCTTTCATTACTGCAGGATTGGGAGGCACTCACAACAAGATGGAAAAAAATAATAACCAAAGGAAACCCAGTGAAGCCCCATGCGATAATAAAGGCTGACTCTAACTAACAGTTGTTATTCAGACATTGTTAATGATATTATAAGCACTGCCATGTGCTAGGCAAGCTGTGACACACGCCCCGGTGGACATATGGATAATCAGATCACATGCCTGCTTCAATCAAAGCCATAAGTACCAACTTGATCAGAATCAGAAGCAAGCCCAAGCTAACAGGAGCTGGGGATGTGCTTTTGGGAAACACGCTCTCACAGAGACAAAAACAAATAAAAAGGGGAATCCTAATTGTGATGCCAGAGCGTCCTTGCTGTGCACGAGACAGCCCAGGCCAAGAGTGCCCAGCACCTCCGGGACAGAGCCTGGCCCTGAGCTCCCACAGCGAGGGGCTTCCAGCTCCAGGGCATCACGGCCACCACAGGAGATGAACGCACCCAGAATCAACTGCAGCAGGAGTTGTCCTCTCTGCTGGCACTCCAGATTGTTGCCCTAGCTTGGGAGGAAGACTCTTGCCAGAGCTGCTAAGGATGGAGGTGGTTGAGATGCTTTACCTCGATTCACCTCCTCCGTGCAGCCAATTGCACACTGCAGTGTGGTGCAGAGACACAGCTCCCTCCAGCACACACCTGAGCACTGCCAGTCAAGTCCCAGGCAGCTCACTGTCATTAGAAACACTGAACATAATCACCAAATTTAATGCCTTTATCATTGCTCGATGGATCAGTGAACAGAGGAGCTAAAAGAAAGACAATTAGATGCGTCAGTCTATGCTAATTTTTTTTCCATTGCCTTGCTTTTGTCTAAAGAGTTATTCATTTCCTAATTGTGAAATGTAATTTTGTTTGGGGGCTTTTGTCATATTTGTTTTGTCATGTGGCTAATGCAGTTATTTGCTGCACACAGCCGCTTTTCTCCTGCTCAGCCCATTTAATGGAATTCTTTGGCAGCTTTGATTTAAAATCATTTTGGTTTAGTAACCAGGCCATTTCTGGAAGGGGGAATCAGATTGTTTCCTGGATTTCTGAGTCATATTTTGCTCAGCAAGATTCACTTCTTTAAATGCATGTTTCCATGAAGGTTTTTAATCTGGTCGTTTTGGCTCCAGTGGAGACAAATCTCAGCAAGAAACAGCGTCCTCCTCCCATCCCGTGAGGGGCCCAGACCAAAACCCTCTTGCTGCTCTTTAGGAGAAAACCCCAAGGAGTAACCCTTCTGTGTGCCCTTCCTGCCCTGCACACACATTCCCACTAAAGGCTGCAAAATCTTGGACCATCCCAGACTTTTCCTTCCCACGAAGGATGCCCACAAAGCAGAGCCACTGCCACCTCAGCCCTGCTGAGGCTCTTGGCAATGGCTGTGCACCAGGCAGACCCACAGGACCTGTTTTTGTTACGTCATAAACCACACCTGAAAGTTGTTTTTTCCACTCTAAGTGTTTAACTGGAAGGCCTCCTACAGCTCCAGAGCCCTGCTGAGCTGGATGGCAATGCAGGGAGTGAGTAAATTGCCCTTTTAGCACGTTTTCTCTGGCAAGAGGATTTTCAGTACCAGCCCTCCCTCCATGTGAAATCCAGAGCGAAGGAAAACTGATTTAAAACCAATCACTAACACTTACACACAGCCTCTTACTCGAGCATCCCTCCCCACCTAAGCTTCATCTTGGACTATTGAATCAATCCTGTCTCCACTGCCGCTTTCCTAAGTAACAAACCAAATCAGATGACGGCACGGTCTCCTCTAATTGACTGAGCTGCACAAGTGTAGCCATGTCGCAGGATGTGGGACACAAAGTATGTGGAGATATTGATAAACCCCAGGCTGAGGGAGGGAGGAAGCAGGGCTGGGCCCAGGCATCAAGGTCCAGCACTCACAAGGCTGGGGACCTCAACAGGAGAACCGCAGTTTGTCAGGAGCAGGAAACTTGAGGCATGTGGAAGTTGGGTGTGTCCTTCATGCCAAGATCAAGTCTGGTTTGTGGGGAGATGACCCATCAGAGCGGGATTCAACACATGTGGATCATGTGCAGGACAGGTCTTCCAAAACCTTGGAATTCATCCGGTTTTAAATGGGTTTTTTTCAGCACGAAGCCACAGTTTTCATTATTTTTTGCTGAATGAAATTTTCAGCCCAGTTCTGTTGGGTTCAGTGAAAGCACCTCCATCCCCCATTTGTCTCACTTTGGGTGCACACCCATCTCTGCCCAGGGCTTGCATTCCATATCCCTATAGTCACATTGTTTCCAAGGTGGACAAAGCAGGGACATGTCCACACCAGGCTTATCCCAGGCTCCAGTGTTGTGGTCACTGGGGCACCCCTCTCACCTCTCTGCTCCCCACCACTTGTGCAGGTGACATGGAGATCATGGTAATTTTTCTGGTCACCTCAGGCAGATGAGACCTGCAGTGTCCACAGGTGACAGCTGACATATGGGATGGGACATTTCAGCAGCAAGTGCCAGCGGTCTCTCCCACTTTGCCATGGAAATCATGGTCCAAAGCAGATTTACCCTGCAGGGCTGAGGAAAGGGCTTTAACCCTTGTGGGGCTGTGCTCTTCAGAAGCAAAAGATACTTTACTTATCTGCTAGGAGTGGTACTTAACGCTCTTAAGGGGCAGGGCCAGGGGCCTAGGCAGCTTCCAGGGACAAAATACTCCCTGTTTGGTCCTTCATAAACTTTTCCCTTCCTGCAGAATTGTGCGCCTCTGCCAGCTCTTGCCCCACCGCTCCAGCTTGGATGGAGCTCATCTCAACGACGCCCTGGCCAAGAAAAATCCCAACTCCACCAGGAACCACAATCTTCAAACCCCGCCTGGCTCTGTGAAGCCCTTCAGAACCAAGCCCTGCTGCCCACGTGGGCTCCTGCCCGCTCAGCCCAGCATCCCTGGAGTGGCACCAGGGGGATTCTCAACTCTACCAGGCACTGCAGGAGAAGTGAAATCATCAACTCGTGTGGCTGGGCTGGGAACAGGTGTGTGAAAATCAGCACCCAGGCACCCGCTCGAACAACGTTGTTTTTTCCTTGCGTGCCATAAATCAGAGTGCTAATCTTTCACTGTCCAGCGAGATCTCTCACTGGGAGGGTGATAAATTGCCCTCCAGCCCCTGACAGCTGCTGGGAAATCACTCACAGCCCGAGACAAACCTCTAAATCTGACATTATAGAGTGTTGAAAGGAAGAATGTCTGTTTTTATAACCTACCTCAGTTATAATAAATATTTAAAATCCACATTAACATCCTCTTATAGTTACAATCTGCCCTCTATGGAACAGTGTCCAACTTAGATTTAATTAGCAACTGAACCTTTGCAGTCCAAGCTCCTATTTAGGCTGAAGATCCAAATCTCCAGTGAAATGCTTCTGTTTTCTTAAACTACCTGCACTGTAATAAATATTCGCCATGTCGCCAGGCAGCTCTGCTGGAGACAGTGCTCTTTTTGTCTTCTCAAAGGCTAACATTTAATTTAAATGATAGGGTCTTTCCAGATTCCAGGGGGAATTTGTTTCCTGCTCTCCATAAACTTTGCCATACTTCACCTCCAAGGCACCAGGAAAACACAGGAATGGAAACACCTTGATGCAGGTATGAGACTGGAGTGATGAAAATAAAATCTGGGCACAGCTGCTCTGGCTTTTGGTCATGGACACGTGCTAGAAACACGGAGCAGAGACCTCCCCTTCTATAAAACTGCGGAGAATTTGGGAGCTGTATTCCAAACTTCTCCAGTTGGCTTCTCTTGGAGAGAGGGAACTAAAAATACCTGTCCAGAAGTTTTTCCATGTTCACTCTTTTTCCCACCTGTTTTTGCAGGTTGCCTTGTTTCCTTATTTATTGTTTTACGCCAGTTTTTTTTCCTGAAGGCAGCATTCAAGCTGGCTTCTCCCCTCTCTCCTGACTAGTATTTCATCAAGGTCTTTATCAAAAATATCACAGGACTAAACACAGGCAGAAGTGTTAAAAAGAACAAAGTTTCCTGCATCTCCCTTCGCAAAAAATCCTACACTTGTCCATTCTGGATTGTGGTGGTTTCTTCCCTGTCCTGCCTATTTGCTGCTGCCCTATGACTGTGTCAGCCTATGGCTGAGGGACGAGGAGTGTTACATCCAGAAATCAGCCTGACCCACATGCCTACAGCCCCCTGGCTCCAGAGGTGCCCTGGAGCTGCTCCACCAGCCCATCTGGGTGCCCTCTCTGGGCGGGCTCAGAGCGGCTGTGGCTGCAGCTCCAGGGCCAAGGCTGGCGGGGAGGTTTGCTCAAAACCCTGGAGGTGTCAACCACCCTGCCAGCACCCTGCTTGGGGGTTGTGGTTAACAGGAGAGGGGTCAGGAGGCTGCAGGCAGGACAGGGAAGCAGGACAGATGTGGTATGTGCACATGCTTCCCCTCGGTTTCCTATTTGGGCGCCCTGCGTCCACCCCAGCTGCTGCTGGAATCAATAGCAGGGTATCAATCAAGGCATCCCAGAGGAAACCCGCTGCTCACGCAGAAATAAACAGACATTTTCCTTCTGCATGTCACAGAAAGCTACAGACATCTCCTGGCATTGTCTGAACTGAGGGTAAAAGGGACACAGCATCTTCAGCTGCACCATCGGAGAGCAGGATATGGAAACTGGAGCGTGTATTGTGTGCATCGGATAGAAATATATATGCAGACACAGCCTGGCTTGTGTTAAACAGACAGACATGGGCTCCGGTTTCACTTCTAACTCTCCAAATGATGGCAGAGATGACACAAAAGGGTATGCAGCTTTTAAAAGAGCCTCCTCTAAGCCCCAGTATTTTGCCTCCTGCATATGTCCTGCACTGGGAGCTTAATCCAGATACCTCCAGCGAAGGCAGTCTTTGTGAAAGAAAAACCACGAGCATCCCTGGTGGCACCTGCATGGTTTGATGGCCTGATTGGGAGCTTCCCATCTCTGCTCTTGCAATGTACATCCGGTTTCCCTTCTCATTTCCACTTTGTTTCTGGCTGTATCAATGTTTAGCCATTGCTGAGTCACTGCCGTCCTGCCAGCCTCCAAGGATGGCAGGAGATGAAAGTGTTGCTGAACAGCTCTCACCTACCCTCCAAAGCAAAAGCAGAGCCAGCTTCAAACATCTCCTCACCCCAAACCGCTCCTGCCCTGCTATCTGTTTGCATGAGCTGCCTGCTGTGAATCTTGCTTGGGCTTGTAGAGATAGCATCACCCCCCTTGGGAAACAGCCAGTGCATTTTACCAGGAAACCTGCTGTTTTACAAAGGCTTTACAACCAGTGGCTCCTTCCTCTGAGAAAAGTTACATTCTCGGGCATTCAAGGTTTGTTTTTTGATTATGCGGGAAGTGGTGTGAATGGAAGTCACAGAGCCCCCATGGGAGAGAGGTAACATGAATCCCCAGCAGCTTTCTTAACCTTTGCTTTTGCAGATGTTTTCAGCTTTGCACAAGGAGCTCCCAGGAAGTCTCAGATGCAGAGCACATGGGAAGAAAGATGCTGAGACGCCCACAATTCTCTCAGTCCCCCCACTGTGATGGGATGGCAAAGGCCTTAGGAGGGTCTGCCTGCTCTGCCCACCTGAAGGACCACAGAAGGATGTTCAGCACTTCTGGGATGAGCAGAGAAAGAGGTCTGGAAGAAACTCATAGTAGAAGAGACGGGTTTTCCAGCTCTTCCTAGACACCAAACTACTGTTTCATGCAAAACTGGTGTCAAGGATGTATACCTCAGGATAATCCCAGTCTTTCCTGAGATTGCCAGCAGAAGAAAGAAAGCAGGAGCCTCCCTCAGCAGCAGCACAGCATGGGGTGTAGATCTGCATCAAACGCTGGTGCGTGGGAAAACAGACTCCTCCTGGAGAGGGTGAGGAAGGCTAAAGCACCACAACCAGGCAGCCTCAGCTCCAATTCAGCTGCTGTGCTGAGCATTTGCCATGCCCAGCTCAGAGACCCCAAGGAGGGTGACCTAGAGCCACATGTCAGATGTGCCTATCATTGTCCACTGAGGAGGGACAAGGTTTTAGGCGGAGCTCAAGTCCTCAGGCCATGTTTAAATTTCTTTAGGATGACAGATGTGAACAGTTAGACTCCTAAAAGAATTAAGTTCTACAACCTCCTCTGTATCTTCTTGCCCACCTTTCTGCTCCTGCAGTTGGTATTATGCGGAAAGATGGACTAGATCAACTCATGGTCTTTTGTAGCCTCAGCTATCACCTGTGGAAGCTCAGGGAGGAGCTGAAAAAACAAAGGGAAGAAGGAAAATCAGCTTTCCTGGCAGAAGCGCTGCTCCAGATTCCTGAGAGCCAGTGCACTGCTCAGTCTGAAACCAGACCCAGCTCTACACGAGGCTGGTCCCCAAGGAGGAACGTGCTCAGGAGGCTGAAGCCAAAACACCAGGTGACAACACGGGCGAGCAGGTGACAAAAGCAGGCAGAGATGAGGTGTGGCTTTGAAACTCCTGCAAGCTACTTGCCAGTTTTGTGTCTGGAAGCCTCTCACGGACAGGCTCATCGCGAACACTGGCGCTCAGTTCCTTTATAGGCAGCTACTCCCCACGGACGGCACCAGCCGCGCTGCTCGCCAGCACGACGGAGCTGTGCACCCTCATTAATCAACGTCATGCTTCGGGAGAAACGCTGAGTTCATTCTCATGTGTCTCCCCAGACCTCTGGGGACTGACTTGTCTCTAGCTGAGGCTGGTAGTCACCTGGAACAGTTTTCCAGCCCCCCTAAGCAGCAGGAGTGTCCATTAACTACCACGGATCGGTGGGGACGGTTTGTAAACTCCGGATACATACGGAGGGGCCCGGGCGCTTATTGGCCGGTGCTTTCCGCTCTCAGAAATGGGTCATTTAAACAGAAAACTGTAAAGTGTTCATGCCTCTGAATGCAGAGAAACTATCAAAACAAGCTCCCGTCTCCGTGCCACAGACCCGGCATTCAAACAGAGACTCAGGGCATGTTCTACGGGAATGATCCAAGTGCTCCCAGCAGATTCCTTTCCTTTTTCTGATGTCTTACACAATAAACATTTCAACTCTCTGGCGCAAGAGCAGACCTACCCCAATTACCAGGACAGCTTGTTTTGTTTGGAGTAATAGTTAAGGGTCCAATCCTGCATCCCTGGAGCCAGTGAGGAAACTCTCCTTGCTCCCAGTGGGCCTGAATCCAAGAGAGCCCCACGGTACATTAGAGACACAACTGTTACCGCGAGGGTGTTTTTGTCTTTCCTTATGGAAACAAAACCAGCTCAAACAAGTTCTGCCACGGCTCCACCTACACAAGGGTGGAGACATCGTGGCTTCCCAATGAGATGCAAGGCAGAAGCTGGCATCACCAAACAGTGCTGCTATAGGCCCATCTGTGACAGCAGGCCACCAGGGCTTCACCGTGTCCTACAGCTGAGTGACCTTTTGTCCATGTCACTTGGACATCTGGAAGCCAGAGTGCAGCACCACAGTCTCTAAGGCCTTGGAAATCTCGGCTCTGCAGGGCCACATCTCAGGAAGCTGGAGAGGGGAGGAGTCAGAAAATGATTGGAAACTATTAAGGTTTGGAACTTAATGAACAACCAAAAGAAAAAAGTGGATTTAGTAGATGAGATCTGAATACAACCAGCCAGTCAGTAATTGTTACATTCAGTGTGGGCGTTATACAAAGTTGGGCTGTTTATCCCAGCGTGGATAAGGGATGTACAGCTGGGAAGTTCAAAGACATGGAGAAGAGAGCTCAGGGAAAGGAGATTGTGGAGGGACTTGAACAAAGAGACAGGAGTCCAGAAATGAAACAATGTCTTGGTGAGTGATTATCCTGCTCTCCTGGGGAATGTGTTAATAGAGAAGGTATTTTTGAAGGGCCACAATGCCAGAGTGACAAAGTCTTGGAGAGCTTGGTAAGAGGAAATAGGAGCTACAGCTGCCCTGAACCCAGCTGTGTCATTTGAGCAGGTACAGCGAGAGCTCTTCTGTGAATAACCTCCAGGTCACTCAAACTCCAGGGCTAAGCAAACTCCATCTCTGCCTTGTCTGAAGGCTCCAGTGAAGCCCATCAGCTCACTCATTTACCTTGTTAAGTGCCATCTGTGCGTTATCAGCCGCGTGTCACATCCAGTTATTCCTCCCAGCTCCATCACCGCGCTCGGCAAAGGTGCATCTTCATCTAAATATTCACGAGTGAGATGAAGTCCATCTGCCCACGCTATCAATATGTAGCTTGTCAAGGTGTCTTCTGTAGTATCCCATGTTCACGAGGCTGATTTTTATTTTCTGGTATTTTTGGAATTACCCCTAAGCAATCCAGTCCACCTTGTTATGGTCTCCAGCAGGCAGGATCAAGATAAACGGTACCAAAAGAGAGTAGACAGCTCTATGCTGTCAGAGTATCTTCAGGATTTTCCTCCTGTCCTTTCAGCTCTTAGAATATCCCAAAACTACACAAAATGTACCTCTTGCAAGATCCCATCTAGCCAGGAGAACCCAGTGGTTGTGATGTGGAAATAAATCTATCACCGAGCATCTCTTTGATCCTGCTCTGGTTTTGGATTTGCACCTGGATGGACAAATAAATGTTATAAAGACATGATGCATCTAAAAGTTGACAGGTATCCCCAAAACTTGTTAAAAAGAGTATGGCTGGTGGCTTGTTGAGAGACTACAAGGAGGATATCACTACCATGGGGCTGACCCTGCATCAGGCAGGAGCACCAATGCAGCCTTCAAATTCTCCAAAATCTGTCTCTGCAAATGGAAGGGGCAAGCATGTTTTAAAAGGGAAAAAATTACAGCAAAATAATTAAAAAATAATAAAAGTATTTCCGCCTTTTCCCAATGTTTTCACCTTTTTTCCAGGAAAGAGCTATTTTTCAAAATTTTCCCAAACGCCTACAGTGTTTCTGAATACCTTCCAGCAACATTCTTTCCATTATTTCTTGGAAAATACATGTTTTCAGAGGTTTAGGAAGCAGGACCTTGAATAGCAGGACCAGTGCTGAGCGGGGAAGAAGTGGGGAGCACAATGTGAAACCCTCTGGGCCTTACCTGGAGGAAACCATTGCTTCACTTTCTCACACAAGCTTTGGGTTTAACATAAATCTCCTTTGTAGCAGAGGCCTGAGCAAATGCCAGATGTGGGATTTAATCTGTGCGTGGCCTCGACCCTGTGACCCTTGGCAAGATGTCGAGCCAGAGATCAGCATTGGTCCTAAATATCTAAAAGGATGAACCCATGTGCTAAACTGGCATAAACCCTATTGCACGCACCCTCTGGGGCCATTTCTGCTTCTTCTCCACTGCAAAGCAATTCTCCCAGGGGTCTGGCTTGCAGCTTGCTGCTGTCTCCTTTCACCACATGTGTTTTTGCATGGGGCAGGAGCCGCTGGGTGCTTGGGCTTGAGCATCCTCCCTGGCACCTCTCTTCCAGCACCGCGCCAGATGACGGCGTGTTGATGAATTCTGGCTCTGCAGCCTCCGTGGTCACAGGCAAGCAGGAAAGGGGCAGGGAATGATGGCTTGGACATGTCCTGAAGCGCACTGCCTGCCTGGGCAGGGCAGACCCAGTGGCTCCACACTTTTCCATGCTGCTGGCACTGCCAAAGAGAAGGGGTCCGATGGCTGCACTCCCCTGTGCATGCTGTCAGTCTTTCTGTCCGCCCAGATCCGTCTGCCTTTGTGCACCTTCCCTTGCAAGCGGCAATTTCTGACAGCTAATATTTCACAGAAACCGGAGCCAGCTCTCTCCCTCCCTCCTTTTTTTCCCCTCTCTCTCTCTTCTGTTTATGAAGCTGAGGGTAAGTGTTTAATTAGTTGCCTAATTGCCTGGGTAATTGGTAGACATACTCAGCTCTCCAAGTAATCAGTCTGAACAGGCCTTGAAAATATCTGGCCCAATATTCATTAGTGCAGTTAAATCGTTAAACAGTTACTGTGTTTGGTTCCTGACAAAGCCCCGCCAAGGGCTGCGCTGGCTGCGGGGCCGCTCTCCCAGCGTGGGGGACACGCCGGGGACACCCCGCTTCCAGGGAAAGCTGCTCCAGCCACGCCTGCTGCCAGAGGGGCTGCGGCTGCTGGAAGGGAAAACCCCAGTAAGTGCAAAGGGCAGAGCGGGAGATCTGTCCCCCTTGCAGGGGACATTGGCAGTGGGAGAGGTGCCTCCTTTTCTCTGCTTGACCTCTTGCTCCGGCCTCCCTTTCCCGTGCTGCTGGCTCCAGTCCCCTCTGCGTGTGGGCAGCTGCCCCTCTCCCTCCCTTGGCCACGGCAGGTTTGGAAGCCGGTTTTGCCATTAGCCCAAGCATCAATGTGAATATTGTCTCAGCGGGCTGCCCTGACCAGAGTAACTCATTAAAAGGGTCCTGGCCAGTCGTGCTGTGGCTCAGTACAAGGTCACTGTTCTGCCAAGTGCTGCCAACCCGCTGCCTGCCCGCCCGTCGGTCTGTCCATCCCACCTCCAATCCTGGGGGATGGGGTTGGCACAGGTAAGGAGCCGAAGCCTCGAAGGTGGTCTCCAAAGGGCTCCCCTTTCCCACAGCCGAGCTTCAGTCAGGGTCTAGGAGCAACGTCAGATTATAGGAAATTCCAGGTGCAAATTCCTGCATGACCATCCAAGAGGCCACGCCGCAGTAAAGAGGAAGGCATCAACGCGTCTGGGTCTGGAGGCAAAAGATTTGAGACTCAAGCAAATAATGAGGAGGAGCCAGCTTCCCTCTACCTGCTTGGTGCCTGTAGTGGGTTGATTGGGCAGCACAAAGTCCACAGCAGATGTGATTAAAAGCAAGCAAGATGCAGCTGTAGCCCGGTGTGGCTGGACAGGACTGCCAGTGAGGGAGCTGCTCAAGGCTGCTCCCAAACGGCTCCAAAACACGTGGAACAGTGAGCCCTGAACACTGTGCCCAGCTCAGCAGGTGGTCGGCAGGGATCTATGACCTCAAAGTTATTTCTAGCAATGATTCAAGGCAAATGCATGTGTTACGAATTGGACCCTCGTTAAAAGGTTACTTGGCTGCAGATCCTTGTGCAATTAAGTGCAGAGGGGACGAGAGTCGGCGCTGCTTTCTCAGCCGAACCTCTCCAGCCAACACCCCCTTCCTTCCCTCGGTGTTGCCAGGAGTCTGTGTCCAGCAGCTCCACGCGCTTCATTTTCCACTGAGCTGGCTCATCCCCCTGCTTCTTTGAGTTCACCTGCTTAGGGTCTGAACCCATGAGTTTATTGCTCCCTACCAACTCCTGACACTCCCCAAAACCCCTGTGGCAGGGCAACTCAGAGAAGGGACTGAGGTCCTGGGCAGTGGCAGAGGGGGAGATGACAACATCCAGGCACCTAAATTCCTAATCAGATCTCTCACCTTGGCTTTTGCCAGGCGAACAGTTGGGTTCCTGGCAGACAGGACACTGACCTGAAAACGAGGACAGGACACGCTCCGCCAGACCCCGGGGCAGCCGGGCGGCCCCGCGCCAGCACTGCCAAGTACCAACCTCCCTGCACAGAAGGCAGGGCGGGATTTGGGGCAGGGCAAGAGGGAAATTGGAAGAAGGCACAGAAAAGGTCCAGAAAGGGAAAGGGGAAATAAAAAGGTAAAGAAGGGAGAATTTGGGTGTGAGCTTCGACCCAGCGGTGAAGAGGAAATTGGAGATGGTAAGTTAAAAGTGAAAGGATGCTGAAGAGATCAGAGAAGCTTTTTGTTCCTGTGCAGGAGATATTGACAACCAGAGGAGAAAACTTGAGGTGGTAATGTAAGGATTTAGGGGAAGGCAAAACACCCTGCTGTGCAGTAAATCCAGGAGATGTGCATGTACAGCGGGTGGCACGAATGTTACCTGACCCCAAAGGCCCAGGAGAGCTGGCAGGGAGCACTTTGGTGTGGCTGTACCTGTTGGAGCAACCAGCCCACCAGGCAGGAGCCTTGTGCTTCGTCTGCATCAGGGACATCTTCCTCCTGTGCCCTTCCTCCTTTGTTCACGTATCTTTGGGGATTTTCAGGAGAACATCCCATCCCTTTTGGGGATGATGGAAGACAGCTTCTAGAGACTCCCTCCGCTAGGAATGGGGATGAGTGCCTGCCCAGTGGAAGGTTTTTGGGCACTGGGGAGCACCAGGCAGGCCCCAATGAGTCTCCTGGGGAAGAGGAAGAGCATGCAGGGGGAGGAATGTCAGAGGCGACTAAGAAATAGGTCTGCATCCATTGCTCTGCTGGGCGGTCCTTTCGAGTCACTGGCTGGCTTTGTTCTCACCAACATCTGTAAGAGATTACGGATGCCTTCCTCGCCGAGGACATGGACGGGATCTATAAATACCACGAGCCAGGGGTTGCTGCTGTCAGAGGAGAGCTCTGCCTGGGTGGCCTGGAGGCCAGCCGCACACAACGGGCCCGGGAATGCAGGCTGTGTCCCTAGCCAGGCACCCCAGGGATGTCTGGAAGGACCAGCACAAGATGGTGACACCACTGGCAGGGTCTTCCCTGGGATGTGCTGATGCACAGCCAGAGACAGCTGGGAATGCAGCCGGGCAGTGGGAGCACAGGACTGGGGGGTCCTCAGCACCAGTTCCAGCACAGATACCTGCTCTTCGCTCGCCTTGGGCAGTTCATATCATTTTTCACCTAAAACTAAACTGACCCCTGCAAAGGCATGAGGTTTATTCAGCATTTTAAATTTTTTTTTTTATTTTGGCAAGGACCTCAAGTAGCCATCCCCTGTAAAGCTGAGATAATACCTGCCCAGACGCCAAGCATGGGCACTGTTTAAAGAACACAAACAGAGCAGAGCTGTTAATGCTCCATCCTCCCAACTTCCCTGTGTCAACACCACTCCCCCGAGACCATCCTCTAATTCCTGACTCCACCCCAGGCTCTTGCTCTGAATGTCACGGGACTTGGTTCAGTTTATGCAACTTTAACGCTGTCCAGCAGGAACTGAACTCTCCAGTGACTCATTGCTTGAGCATGTCTTTGTTCACCCAGCTTTTCCCTCCAAAAACGGATCCTGATTTTATAAGCTGTTAGCAGCCTGAAGATCCAGCACTACACTAACACGTTGTTAGCCACAATTATCCCCTTTCTGACAAAGGATTCCTGATTAGGGCCGTTGCATATTCATCGGTAGACTGCGCCAAGCCTGGCTTTGTTTTTCAAGGTCGAGGATTGCATTTCTTTGGATTCAATTCCCATCCTAGACATAGATTACAAGGCAGGAGAGGAGGAGGCAGCTGAGGTTGCTGGAAGCGTTGAATCCTCCCGGTATTGCTCAAAGCACTCACCAGTCGTGTGCCAGGCCTGCCATGCGAGCCAGCCGCCCTCCCAGGCTCCCTGGGCTCGGTTAGGTGAGCTGGGCAGCCTCAAAACTGAGCCTGGCTGCAGGTGTGATGTGCTGAGATCAGAGAGAGGGGACCCCCAAGTTTCCCAGGTGTAAAGGGGTGGCTGCTGGGCAGGGATTTCAACCCAAAACACACTCGCAGCACTGAAGGCTTCATGAGGTCCAGTTCAACGTCCTCCTTGAGGGACCTGTCCCCCTGGTTGCCGTGGGAGAAGGGACAAAAGGGGCACTTAGGCAGAATGGAATATTTCACAGAGGAGCTTCAGCTGGTCTCCCTTGCTGATTCCACCACTAAAAAAAAAAAAAAAAAAGGGAAGAAAAGGAAAAAATAATTACTTCTCAGCCTCTAACCTTTCCAGCAAGTGACTTTGTAATAAATAATCCACATGTCTCTCCAGTGCAATCCATCAGCAGGAGTGCCTAATTACTTTAGACTCACTTTGAAAACCCTTCCAGTGACACTTTCAGATAAATAAAAAATTAACATGGAACTAAAGCAGTAACCGAGAGAAAGTTTCTGCACTTCTCTCAGTTCTCTCCAAGTCTGGGCTGATGCCTGGAAGGCTCCATGCCCAGGGATATTTTCCCCTGTTATGCTGTACGGTGAGCGTGGGTTGCAGTTCACGGGAAATCAGCCATGGAGTGTCCGTGGGGACACCCCACTCCAGACATGCAGATGCTTGGAGAAATACCTGGAGACAGAGTCAGTGCAGCTTCCGCATGTGAAGGCTTTTTTTGCTTAATCCCTTTGCTCTGGAAGTTTCTACTATTTGTTTCTAAGAGGCAAGGAGGCTCCAGTTTCCTTCTTGGAGCTGTTCGTTGATCCCCAGTTGTGCTGTCTTCTGCGTCTCCCCTTTCTCTCTCACTCCCAAGATTACAGCTGTGAGAAAGACACCTAAAAGGTTTGCCTGAAGTCTGGCTGAGATGACTTTCACCCTTTGTACCCCACACCCACCCCACCAAGGCTGAGGGGTACCTGCTGTGTGATTTCTGCAGTGATTCTGCACCTCAGGTCTTTGGCAGCTGAAGGTTGGAGCCTTCTAAGAAGACTTTGTCCATCTCTTCTTTCTCATCTTCGCAGCCCACTTCTGCATTCCCTTCCTTCTCTTCTCTCATCTCTGCTTGGAGCCTTGGGCAATACCCAACAAGCGTTCAGAAACTAAAAAACAAGCAAACCAGAAGCAACAAAATTAAATATCTGAGAAAAGCAGGCCCAGAACCAATAAGTTCTGATTTCACTGTAGGTTACTGCAGCCGAGGCAGTCGTCTGTCAGGGGAGGAAGATGCTTAAAAAACCTCCACAGGAGAATTAATTAAACGAATTTCACTCTGCCAATTGTTTGTTATTTTTGCTGACCTCACCAAGTGGATTAATATTTAATTAGCCTTTAGGAGAAGTGGAAAGCACTTATTAACCTGTTATGTCAATCTGTCAGGCCTGGGGTCTCAGGACAGGCACCGTTACCATGAAACAATAGAAATATCAAGGTCTGTTTCTCTCCATCTCGGCTGTTTTCCCTGTTGGAAAGTGGCTTTTTGGGGGGAACAGAGGGAGGGAACTCACTATGCCTAACTGAGGGGTGTCTAAAAGTGCGTGTCACAAATCGAGGTGTCTTTTAGAGGCCGGAGCAAGAGCTAAGGAAGCCATATGTGCTGTCCCAGGTGCAGGTGGGAAGCACACATGGATATATTATCCCCTTGGAGGTATTTTAGAACTCAGGCTAGATCTCATTTGGTGTGATGCTAGTGACTAGGGGAAGGTTTGGGCTTTCCTTCATTTTTCTTGCTTAAAGCACTGCTTCCTTTATACTGTGTTTACAGTTATCATAGTTTAAGAAGTGCTAAACTTGGTGTTGACACATCCTCATCAGTGGGGAGATGCAGTCGGGCACTGCACGACACAGAGGTCTCGGGTGAGTCTCCATTAAAGAAAAGCTCTAAAACAGAAAACAGGATGAACACAGATGGCAGAACAAGAAACCCGTCCCCACCGGCAGCCGAGACCAGAAGGTCCCCGTCCGGCATCTGAGCTCACATAAAGCTGGTGAGTCCCACCCCGGGATAACAACCACGTCTGCTTGTCACGGGGTCTGGGTCTGGCCCAAAAGAAATAAAACCTCAAGCAAAATTAAACCCTTAGGAAACATCCTCAGCAAAACAGTTACATTAATGTTTTGTACAGGTTAGTGAGACTGGGAGGGGCTTGGAAGGAGGTAATGGCTGAAGTGCTCAAGTGGGTGAATATCTTTGGTGGAAATTCTCCCGGATGCTGGGCACGGCCACAACCTGACATCTTCACTTGCTGCTCAGAGAGGAGCCAAAGTGTCTTCTCCAAACCTCCCCAAATCCTGATGGCCCTGAGCATCACACACGGCTTCGACTTTGATCTGGTGAATCAAAACTAAACCTCAGGTTAAAGTAACCCACTGGGTCTCTCTCGGCGTATTCAAAACCTCACCGGAAAACCCAAGCAGCCTCCACACCCTGGATTTGCTGTCTAGCAAGGATACCAGAGAAATGCCAACCACCACAAGAGCCAACCTCCCCTCAGAGGGGCTTCAGCAGACAGCAAAAATTACAAACCATGATTGGGACAATATGGGGCTGCTGGCAGTGGGCAGGGGCTCCTGTGTCCCTTTTAGTCTCTGTATGAAGAGGCACAGTGAGCAAGCAGAGGCAGGAGTGCCTGGAGGTGAGCCCTGGGCATGTGGCATCACACGGGCTGCCAAGGGTCACACTCCCCTCCCTGCAATCTGTGCCAGCTCTCACAAGCTCTGTCCGAGCCTGGCCATGTCCTGCCTCATCCCACAGGGCAGGGATGGGGACAGGGACACTGCCTGCAGAGCCCTCCTGCCTGGACCGGGTGCCCTTACTGCCGCTCAGTGACAGGCTGTATCATTTATTATTATTATTTTTTCAAAATTAAAATTCTCCTGAGCTTTATTAAATAGGGATGCTGATAGGTAATTAAATCGCAACTTAATTAAATCTGCCGGCTCAATCCAACCACGGCATGCTGGCTACTCTGCAATCCCTGTGAGAGGTGCTGTCGGTGGAGGAGAGCACTGTGAATTAAACAGCATCACGCCTGGCACTGCCACCTCCCTGCCTGGCCCAGTGGGAAGGGGACCGAGGGGCTTCTCCACGCATCCAGCAACCCATTGCTACAGGGGGAGCTGGGCACCCACAGAGGACCTGACCTGCCTTTGTTAGAGCTTTTCAGGTAGGGGCTGGTTCCCTCCAGTGTGCCAGGACCAAACCAAGGCACTGGAAGCAGGTGAGGGTTTATGCCTACCTGCTTTGACACGACATGATAATGCTGAGCTTGAAATGCTGGGCAGGTAGGGAAGGACTTTTGTTCCACTGGTCTGCAGCACCTCTGTGGGGTGAAGGCCATGGTGACAGCCTGGGATTGCAGAGAGCTTGCAAAGACAGGAATTTGGATGAGAGAAGGGCTCTGGCTGGGACACCATTTCCCTGTGCTTGTTGTTCCTTCTGCACTTTGGGATAGAGAAGAAGGTGCTGTGGGATGCTGTGCATATTGATGGTGAGCCTGGTGGATGCTCACTCCAAGGGTCAGAGGACAAAAATTCCGCTGGAGGAGGCTCCCGTGATCTGCTGCTCTTGCTGGTGGGTTTTGCAGATACAATCCTGCCCTGCAAATGCCAGCCCCAGCCCTGGCTCTGCTCCCCAGACTTTGCCTTCCCGTCTCTCTGGCTCAGCTGCTCCGAACAAGGGGCCAAAGGCAGCGACATGGAAAAATAACCAGGCAGTCTTGCTAAATCATCAATCTGCTCGTCCCAAGGAAAACAGATCTTGGAAAGAATTTCCCTTTTTTCTTTTCCCCCTTTTTCATTTCAACACAGGCTGAGCTCGCTGCCTTTCCCAAACCTCAGATGCTGTGGCTGCCTTTGCCCAGCCCTGGCAGGCACCAGGCAGGGACAAGCAGCCCCAAGGACAGACGCTCCCTCTTCCCACACCATGGGCTCCACTTTGAGGAGGCACCACCTCACCTAACAGCAGAGAGTCCCCATGGCTACAGGGCTGAGAGAAAATCTTGCTCTCCCCACCTTGGTACCACCCACCCTCCTTTGCCAGACCTGGCCCTGTGCCCACCTCAGATGAGCCCTGTTATACCACATTGGTGGTTATTCCTTCACCCTGCCCGCTGGGCAAAATAGCCACTCCTGCACACTGAGGATTTTCTTCTCTCATGCAGCTATGACCTCCTCAAAGTCCCAGCAAGACCCTTGAGCTCTCCTTTGGCTGTGGAGCACCACAGCAAAGGCACCATGCTTTTGGGGGAGGTCTCATAACCACTGGGGTTTCCCCAAATTTGTAGGATACTTGAAAGTGCTCCAGGTCCCCCTGCAATCCCCCAGGAGGTCATAGAAGAAAACCTAAAAAAAATCAGAGCTCGAAGGGCAGCAACATCTAATGACCTAATGAAAGGCAAAACCCCGAAGAGATGGACAGACTACAGGGAGCCTATTCAAGGGCGACTTTCACGCAGAAATCTTGGGAGATCAAATTCCTAATCTGCTTTCACCTCAGAGACAGAGGAGTGAAAGTCCTGCCGGGATTAATGTTTAATGCTTGAGTTGGCAGGTGATGCCCTGTGTCGGGACGCTTGGGTTCCCTGCTCTGCTGTGAAAGGGACTGGGACATGAGCTCAGCCAGCATCCACCCCGGATATTGGGGATGACCCTGCTCTCGAGCAGAGGTCATGGAGGGGTTGCCAAGTTCAGGATTCCCCACATCATTACAAAGCATTGTTCACTGGGGCTGCAATAACAGATGAGTTGTCCTGTCTCTCTCTGCTGGGGCGTGTGAAACTTCAAACCTCCTAATTATTTTAGAGCCACTGAGGGGAACTGCTGGAACACGGCTTTGGGCAGGGCAGTTGTGAGAAAAGGCAGCTCATTACCACTGCTGGGCTGGCATTTCTGCTCCTGGTGGGGGCACATGTGGCAGGGAACTGCTCTGCTGGGAGCCCACGCATGGCAGCCTCAGCTCCTGTGCTCCCCAACGGGGAGAGACAGGGATTGAAGGAGAAATGAGTCAGCTGCAGAGGGACACGGGGGAACACAGCCTGTGAGACAAGAAAAGGCCTTAATGAAGATAAAGACAAAGGCAGACTCCAGGACACACAGACAAGCAGCTATAAACCCTGAGTAACTCTCTGAAACAAGGGTCATGTTAACAGGGCCACCTGTGGAGAAGGCTTTATTTTCTCTTCTCTACTACCAGCAGACTTTCTCCCTTGGAGAAAACCTTATTTTGAGGGTCTGCTTTGAAGGCCAGACATCCACACAAATGTGGCCGGGTTTCCAAAAATATTTTACAAAGGTTCCCAAAGCCTTAACTCTGGGGCAACAACTCACCTTCAAGTAACGAATGGCCAGCAGGTTCTCAGAACAGAGTTGGTTTTTTATTAGCAGCTATGTGTGACCTGATTTTAGCTTCTCCAGGAAAGCAACGGGAAGTACCAGAAGGTCTTTTCTGAGTGTGTGTCCTACTGTGCTCTGAAGCTCTGGGAGACACTGATGATGAACCTTCTTCTATCTCTTGAGAATGGATGTGTGCAGACTAGCTCAGACCTCTAAGCAGGAAGACAGAGAGGTTAGTTAATAGGCAGTAGACGTTTTCTGAACTTCACAGCCAAAAGCCTTCTTGAAAACGGGGTGCCCAAGTTACATTTTTGGAATAAGAAAGTTCTGATCTGTGTCTTAATGTCACCATTGCTCTATCACATGAGAGAAAATCTATTAAATCCTGATCCAAGGTTCTGGACAATTAAGATTTAGGTCCAGAAAAGAACCCACATTCTGTAGCGCAGCCCTTCTCTTCTTTGAGAGACTGTTTGTTTTGTATTCTTTCATGTGTCCCAGGTGGTGCTGGGACATGTCAGACCACAGGGCAGCTGGAAGTTGTGGGACAAACCATAGGTAATTTGGCAGGAGAACATTAAAAAGCAAGAGGAGGAAACTATAAATTCAGAGTGTAACCACCATAAAGTATTCCCTTAATTCCCAGCCAACCTCTTAAAAGCACAGATAGCTCTTCCCCCTACCCACAGGATGCCTTTCCCTCCCTGTAGGGTGTCATATTATGGCTCAGACGACAGAATACCACGGGAATGGTGACCCTGATGGGTTTCACATGTGTTGCAAGACCTGGTGGAGACTCTGCCCTTTCCCATGCTGGACTTCCCTTCTGTGCAGTATCAAAGGTTTGTCCTCTCATGGCCCTGCTTCGTTTCTCGCTCTGTTGACGGGCTTCATCTCATGCCTCATCTTCTCATTGGTGAAGATGAGCCATCTGCCTTTAGAGGTGGGAATGTACCATAATCCTGAGATCTAAACAGGCTGTAAATCCCATGGTAACATCTATGAACATTTATGAGGCTCCTTTCTGGGGAAGTAACACAGAGGAGCCATCAAAACCTTGCTTTGTCTCCTGCTTGTGTATTCCCAGGCTGTGGACCCTGGAGAAGCTGCACGTGAGGCTGAGATCTGCTTCCAGAAAGTCAAGACTGACAGAGTGTCCTAACTTTAATACAAGTAGTTCATGGCGTTGTTCCTCCCACTTAACCAGAGTTGAATTTCTTCCACATAAAAAGCATTGAAGTGCCTAAATCACATTTTCAATAGTCAGGTGTGTCTAAACCCAAATCTCACAGATTTTCCTCCCAGACTGTTACCCTAACAAAGCCTTTTTCTCCCAGCTAGACCAGTATCTTCTCATTTGCACTTTCTCTCCATTTACCCCCTTTCTGGTTATCTTTTAACCCAAGATCATTGCCTGATTCTCATTCTTGGTCATGCTTTAAGGGCCAGCTTTTGCTCTGTGAGGAGGAACAGGAAACACTGTGACCGTTTCCATCCCGTTTTAGCTGGTCACTTCCCTGTCCCGTGCTGAGCCAAACCAGCAAACCAGTGTCTCCTGCCTTGCAGGCACATCTGCCTGGCCCTGTGACCACGGGGTCAAGTGCACAGCAACCAGTGGTTGGGAAATTAGCCATACTTCTTGTGAACTTCATAGTGTGAGGCAGAAAATGAGTTTTCTGAGGGAAATTGATGGAAATCTGTTTGTAGTTTTGCTTCAAAAAGAAATGATAAGTAGTAACTTAAAAATGACACAAAAGAGACCGAAGTGGAATTAATTTTTAAAAGGCCCCTTTTTAAGAGAAATTTAAAAGATTTTTGCAAGAAAACACTCCACTGATCTGGCCATCTTATCTCACTTACTGAATACGACTGGTGAGCCTTCCATTTCTACTTCAGAGCCTATTTATCTCCACTGCTGCCCTTAAAGGCAAGCACTTCTGATGAGGATTTAGTTCTAGTGTACAGATTGTTGAAGAGGAAAATTCACATTCAGAGTTTTCTTGTGAATATATAGATGTTTTAAACCTGGTCATATAGCTGAGACAAGTTTTCTGACATCAAATATTAGCTAATGTTAAAGAGTTGAGCACAGCAGAATGAAAATAGTCAGGGAAGACCAAACAGAAGGGGACTTTTTGAAAGCCAGAAACAGCTGGAGGCAAGCATGAAGGAGCAGAAAGATACTAGTGTGAGAAAAATGGAGTATGACATGAGAAATGGTGATTGGAAATAAGAAATGGGACTGTTAGGCTATGGGGAAGGTAAAGACAAGAGAGAAAGAGGGTGAGAGCAAATGAATGGAGTAGCCAGACACAAGAAAACAAAGAGTAAATCTGGTGCTTGTTATCTTTGGAAAGCAACAAAGAATTTGCTTTCTGCAAAGCTGTTTTTGAACGTAGGCATGTTGCAGGAGAGTAAGAGAAGGTGTAAGAGAAGACAGTGTGTCTCAGTGCTGCCAGTAAAGGGATGGAATGCTAGGTGAATGTTCTCCACCAAGGAGTTTCTAGGTCTTCAGATTCCAAACCGTGTTGGGACCTTGTATCTCACTGTAGCTGGTGTTAACCTGCTGCCACCAATGATTTTGGTGTTGTTGAGCCTCTGAACCAGCTTCTGGCAGCAGGGACTGCCCTGTGTGTGGAGCACAATGTCTCACGAACCTTGAAAAAGTGCAGAGGCCTCCCAGCTGCCCATGTGCGTGAATTGGGCTCCTTCTCCAACGCCGATCCCAAGGGAAACAGTCAGGAGGAGCTCCGGAAGGTCAGAATGCAATTAAAACCAACGAGATTTTCTGCTGCTTAATGGGTGCACAGGAAAATGGCTCTGCCTCTTGGGTCGTGCCTCTCCCACCCTCTCCAACCATCCCAGACTCTCCTAAGAGTCCTCTTCTTCCCTCGTGCTCCTCATGTGGCCCTTCTCATTCATAACATCAGCCCCTCTGATGTCCAGGTACAGTGACTGGGGGGACAGTTGGGTGAGTGTGTTCTGAGGGGAGGGGATTTACACCTCCCGTTGCCCTTGCAATGAATTACCAGGGCTGTTAATGGGCTGGTGCCCCAGTGCCTCGTAAATCGTGCGACTGAGGCCGAGCAGTGACGGGTGGCTTTGATCTGGACACGCTGCCCTGCCATGAACAGGAAAAGGAAGAGGTGATTTTTCATGGGTTACTACTCCTGCCTCCAAGTTTTCCACTCTGCTGAAACTTTGACAGTGCCTAATAATCCATCAGTGAGGCTTTCCTTGTTCTGCTTCCACTCCATTACCACCTTCGTGCTCCCATTTAGCTTCTTTCACACGGACCCCGGAAAAGCTGGCTGTCTCCCACCATTCCAAAGCAATCTGGAGGGTGGGAGCAAGGGCTGGGGTCACTCCACACACTTCCTCTGAGGAGAGGAATCAAAAGGTGGATGGGGAGATGAAGGGAAAAAGTTACATCGTGTCTACAGAGCTGGGAAGAAACCCATTGGTGAAACCTGTAAGAGTCTCAGAGGGAAAGCAAAACAAGGCTGGGATGTCACCTGGTGTGAGAGGGTTAGATCTCTTAGGGTTCATTTGAAACACTCTAGAGATCTGCCATGCTGGGACAATATGGGTTTTCTACAGGTCTCTTGTCACATCTTCCAGCCATGCCTGGTGTCTTGGATACTTTAGGATGTCTCAAGTAGTGCAATCCATTTGGGTACCTGAGCAGAGTCTTTTGTCACCTCCTTTTTCACCAAGGGCTGCTGTTCAGATTTATTCTCCAGGCTCATCATTTCTCTTGACTGTCCCTTCCTTCTATGTCCGATAGATTAGACTGAGAGATCGCATGCATTCAATTTTGTGCGTTCTGCCTTCTGAATGGAACTGAATCCTCGGAACTGCACTGTTTTCTTAGACTAATGAATTCTTCGAGGGGAGTAAAAACCACCTCAGTAATAAATCCAGACTGTGAAGGCTTGATGTATCTGTTTTTCTGTTCGTCTCCACTGCTGCTAGACAGAATTAGCCCTCACCTAATACAGAGTGCAGACTTGATACAACCTTGTTTAGCACAATTGGTTTGAATCCATTATATTGACAATATCAATTTGTGTAATTCCTGCATTAGGATTTTGTACTAAACTGTATTTGAAAGGAGCTGTTGACCTTGATTAGCTCTTTAATTGTGGTTAAAATCCAAAGTAATTCAGATATCAGCCCTGACTGTGGAAGGAAAGGGCCACGCCACGTGACAGTGCAGTCAATATCTGCCACGTTCCCCACGGACACAGCTCCCCTGTTCTATGGGCTCTGGGCCTCACCACTTTCAGAGTGCATCCAGTTGCCCCCACTTTGACCATACCCTTGGGGCTTCACCTCTCAAGAGCGTCTTGTAGGAGCAGGCACTCCGGGTCTCCTGGACAAGTTCCAGCTGAGTTATCCTTGTGGCTCGCACCACCACTGCTTCTGCATGCAGGTGGGATTTTTTCCCTCATTTTCCATTCTAAACAGGACTGTAACAATGCTGGGAACTACACAAGGCTTCTCAGGAAGGAATAGGAAGGGGCCTGTCTACAAAGTTAATTTCAGTGGCGAACATTGCCAGACTCCCATCAGAAGAAAGAGAAGAGCATGAGTAGAGCACATTAAGAAGTCCACACCTGCCTTTCGGAGCCCGAGTGACTGCAGGGGATGTGGAATGGTGTTCTGGGCACCCTGGAGAAGGCATGGACAGACCTGCTGGCACCCAGCTCTTACTGAAACTCAGCAGGAGCTGGGTGCCTCATTCTCCCAGGTCTGCAGGAGGAGATCAGCTGTGTGCCCCGAGGTCTGTGCTGGTGCAAGTGTTCTGTGTGAAAAAATGCCAGGCAGGAGGAAAGGCCATTTCCAGGACTCCCATGTGCTGAAAGGGAAAATGGATGGGATGAAGCCTGGAGGGGGGGAACCCTTTTAAGTCAATGAGGAATTCTGCCAGAAAACAGCAGAAGGAGCAGTTCAGCAGGAATTACAGAGAAGAAAAAAAATCTGGCAAGAGATACAGCCTGGAAGATGGAGCACTTCATTTTGGGCAAACTGAACGTTTCAATTAAAAATGACAGAGCTGCGATCCTTTAAGAGCAGTCAGAATTTAATAAATTTTTCATGAATGGGAGCAGCCCGTATCCTGAAGACCTGACAAACTCTCTGCTCTTTGGAGATCATATGTTCTCCTGGATCTGTGTCTTCCTGGCATCAGATGGCACTGCCAGCCACGGATCAAAGGAAAAAAAAGCACAAAAAGGCCCACCAGGCATCTTGTGCTACATATGTGTGCAGAGTAGAGTGTGCAGAGAGGAGATGGATGCCTGGTGCTACAGCAGGGAGGGAGAGGGTTCATGGGAAGGAAAAGTAAACCAACAGTGGAGAACAGGACATGGAGACGAAAGAAGAGGCTGTGAAGAAAACTAATATCAAGGAGAGGAGTTTGTGAAAGACAAGAGTAGAGCAGTGGAAGTGGAGGGAGGGAGGAGGGAGAGGGGGAGGGAGCAACGTCCCCTCTGCGCCTGGGAAAAAGACAATAAAAGCTGCGGACTCTTGTCACGCAGGACAATCCCAGCACTATTTACTGTTTGCTCATTTAACCTGGTTAATTTTTAATAATGTTGAAATTTTCATTTTAATAATTTAGGTAAATTATTTATTAAACCACAGGATAAAGGAATCATAGCAATTATGAATTGACAGTGTTACCTGAGGCTCATGAAAAGGTAAGGGGTTTTGCAAAGTCCTTGTTATTGGATAAACATTAAATTAGTAACAACTCCACATCCAATTCAAATTACCTTCTTCCAAGTCTAAGATTGCTCTCTCTTGGTCTCTCCTGGCAAGGAGCACTGTGGGCAAAGAAGGTGGCAGGAGTCAAGTCCCGTGCAGGGCTCGGATGTTTCTCCTAGATGTCCTGGAGGAGGGGATGAGGCAGCCTGTCCATCAGGGCATGGCAAAAAGGTGACATTCACTGCTCTGATCAAGTAGAAAAAGCCAGTCTGGTTAATAGAGAGGATGACTGGATGGGTCTTGTCTAGCTGTGACTATCAGAGGAGTGGTGGCTTTTCTGGTGCAAAAAATGCCAACAGAAGCGTGCTGGTACTTCCTACCCCTTGCTTATATAAGCGCTCCTCACAGTATTTTGGTGAAGCAGACTCCCAAACCAGCCCAGTGACCATGGGAACAACTGTCTGATGCCAACTCCCTCATGAAGTGCTCCTGAGGAAGCACAGACCCAGTTCTGCACGATCCCAGGGATGTTCTGGAGATGTCTGTGCAGGAATCTAGCGGCTGCCACTCGAGGAAAGCAACCTTTGCTGAGCAGAAATTGATGCTCTGCAAAGAGACACAGCTCTCTGCTTAAGTAATTGTATTGGGATTGCAAAATAAAGCTTTAAGTATTTGGCGGGGTGAAACTGATGAACTTTAAAAAGACATAGGGAAGGTGGCATCCGGATACTCTCAGAAAGAGCAACAGGTTTTGCTTTAGAGTAGAAATCTAAATGGGGAATGGTGAGAGGTGGGAAAGGGAAGAATAAAGTCAGGATCTGGAACCTGGTGGCCTCAACCAGGAAAGTCCTGCAGCGTTTGCCCAACTTTCAGCATCAACACAGACCCACAGAATTCAAACCAACCATCTACAACTTAATAGAAATCCCAAATTTTAAGTGCTGCAGTGAATCAGAGCCGTGTTTGCAGTTTCATATTTTGTGATGTTTAATTTTCAAGCATTTTGTTTTAATTACCAGTTTCCAATCATTTTTATGTTAGCTCTGAGTGCCTTTCCTCCATTTTCTTCTCAATAATTAAAACTTTTTAATAACATTACTTTCAATCAAAGAATTTCAATTTATCTTCTAACTTAGTTCTAGCCTAATAAGTTTTTTTCCCTGGAAATTTCCTAGCATTCAGTAAAGGAAATAAGCATTTCTGAAGATCATTTTTTTTTCCTTCTAACAAATTGACAGCTCAGTTGTCTTGAAAAAGTTATTTGGCAAAGCTAAAAGACACAGAGTCCCAAGTATTTGTACACTGGGTGGCTCGGATGCAAATCTGTTCTACCTTGTCTTTGGTTTAAATAACAAATGCCACTGACCAGTGTGTGAAACAAGTTGATAAATAAACATGTCCTGTAGGCTTGAGAAAACGCCCTCTCAGTTTTGAAATCTGCTCAATCACGTTTTTGTATCGTGCCTGACAGGTGAGAGAATACAACCTATTAACTGAGAAAACAATGTTGAACAAAGTATACAGTAGTGAACAAAGGTTTAATTCAACTGCAAGGCCTGGTTTATGATAAAAAAAACCAGCCTCATTACAACAAACGAGAAACAAGTGAAAACACAATTGTTCAGAGTCTCTAAGCCTCAAATGTTTCTAAACTTGCCCATCTCCAGGGTTTATAAACCGCCAATTTCCAAACTCTGGAGAGTTTAGCAAAGTCTCTCTGAGGGATGCTTGCACCTCACAGATGAAATCACAGAGAAACCTGAGAAACTCATAGGCAGAGAAGATGTGGGAGATAAATATGAGCCATGGAGATCTCACTAATATGCTAAGGCACTAGTCAGCACTGTGGACAGTCCATTATACCTGGATCAGCATATTCCTGAGAATATCACATTAACTGAAAACAAACAGAACATCAGCCATGGGCATCTCAGCTCTCCTTCCTTTGCCCTCGATCCTCTCTCACATTCTTCCTTCAGGAGATCAAGGGATAAATTTAAAGTGTGGAAATATTTTGTTACTGTGTCTCAACGACAAAAAAAAAAAAAAAAGCTGAGCAGCTTTTCACCAGAATATGCTTATTCTACAAAGCCATGGGGTTTGTTAGGAAACCAAGTGTGCTGAACATTTCAATGAAAACTTAGCAGAATCCTTCATGCAGGTAAAGTCCAAGTGTATGTTTCAAATTAAGCAACTGTTTTCCTCTTCCTTGGTGCATAAGGACACTAATACACAGGCCATTATTTATTCCACAGGTCTCTTCCAAGATCATGATGTTACAGGATATAGTAAGTTTGCTCCTTTCATAGTCAGTTTTTTTATTTTGGCTTTTCACTCCCATATTGAAACTTCCAACAGAAAGTCTGAACTTCTCCTACTTTGAAGCCTAAATTCACATTGGGAACGGCATTACTGCCACGGAGCTGCAGCCTCCGTACGCAGTTCCTGATCCAAGAAGCACCCAACAGCCAACCCTCTGAAACCACAGCTGATTCGGAGCAGAAACTTCCTTTCTACAAAATTTCTCTTCAGTCTAAATTAAGACAATTTGACACCTTCAGGTGTTCCCCCGTGTCTAGGCAGCTAACGAGCCAGGGTGGAGTGAGGCGTCCTTTGGGTGGAGGCTCCCATCAGCTCTTGGAGGATGGAGGAGCTTCTCTACCCCCAGAGCACCTCTGTCTCATGTGTTTTTGTTCAGAGGGTGTTTTCCTTGCAGGGTGGCTGTAGCCAGGAGAAGATTTTGCAGGTTTACAGCTCTTACCAAAGGCAGAGAATGTATATACATGAAATTATCTGACATATGTGCGTTATATTATCTGACATATTTTCTGCTGCCCAGCAGAGACTATCAGCTGCTTGGTGGGGCACACACTAAGATGAACGTGTCAGAGCAGGAAACAATTAATAACAACATCTGATTACTTAGAGCAACTCTTCCCAAACTCCTCTTCGGCTAGGAATAGCAAAGGTCTCTGTTTGTGCTCTTCCATCTTCCACCACTCGTGGATACCCAGGCTAACAGTTACTATTTTTCAGAGGCGGGGTCTGATCCAAAGCCTAACAGAAGATGAGAAGTCTTCAGTGGTCACCACTTGGCTTTGGTTCAGTTCACGGGCACACAGCGGACGTGCAGAGATATTCAGCTGCACATTCAGGAGCAGCACACCTGGGGATGGCAGCAAGCCCAGGCTTTTCCTGCAAGGGCAGCTGGGGAGCTCCTGAAAAACCCACCGTGACTAATGCTGCTGTTTCCCAATGCAAGACACCCCGTTTTCTCCAACCCCACATGCTCTGTAGTGCAGCCCCACCTTCCACCATCCCTCCCTTTCCTCGCTCGGGCAGGGACACTGCACATGTTTGTCTTTATTTTAAGTTACCACCCTCTTCTTTTTTTTGTTATTAAATTCTTTTCAAAATGGAAAAAAAATAATCTCCCCCTTCCCTGTCCCTCCCTGCCATGTTCCCAAGGTGCCAACTAATCTCCGATGCCCAGCTTGTACACAGCCACCTCTAATTGCTCCTGCATTTTCATCTGGTGTAAGTTCAGCCATCGCTACAGCTGCCCCTCCTCCCTCTGGGAATTCACACCTTCATTATCACTCTTTACTGCAGAGCCGTCCGCAGGCTCCCGGCTCCGAACAGCAGCTCCGATAAAAAATAGAGCAGCTTTTCAGTGGTTTCAATTTTAATTACCAGCATCAAGGCAGCTCGCATTCTCACCAGGCTGTTTCGCACTAATTAAAGTGAGGAGGAGTTTATGGAAGGGACACCAACTCCACTTCACTCCCTCATCTATTATTTACAGACAGTAATACAAATAATTTCCAATTTAAACAGTCTGAGCTGGCCAGCAAAGAGGAGGGAGAGGTGGGGAGAACACTAAGCAAGGAGAAACTCAAATAAAGAGCAGAAACTAAGAGAAGAGAATGGAAAATCGACTCCCAGTGCCCTCTAGTGGGGTGATTTCCTGAGGGGTCGCAAGGTTGGAGGTGTGAACATGCCCAGGAGGCCCAGCGAGGTGGCAGACGTTGGTTTCTCCTTGCCTGGCCTCACCAGTGACCTTCAAGATGTGATCAAGCAGCAGCAAAAGATCATTTTGGACGAGGGTCCAGTTTGCTCCAGCTCTGCAGCAGTGCAGGGGGTTTAGTCCCACGGAATTGCTGTTCATCACTGGTGGTGCTCCTTCTTTCCCATGGGCATGGCAAGGTGCTGTTGGAGATGGGCTCTGAAAATCCATCCTGGGTGGGCTCTGAGCTGGCAGACACCCCGTTGTTGGGTGCCCGGTCCAACCTGAAGGCACTGGTTCTGATGGGGTGTGAGCAAAGGATGAATTTGGGCTCATGAGTGGGATTTTATGGGAGTGGTGGGGAAATCCCCTTGTCTAGAGGATGGGCTACCCGCGCCGATGATCAACTCCATCTGCCAGCAGACAGGGTTTCCCAAAGCCAGGAACGTTTTCCTGCTTTCTTCCTGGATGGGAAATGTTCTCCATCCCTCAGACTGGCTCCATTCAGCCTCTCACGCTGCAGCGTGTGTCAAGCCTGGGTGTTTTATGGATTTGGAGGACAAGCCCTGAGGAAGGGCCAGCGCAGAGGTAGGTGGTTTCATACCCACGAAAACACTGTCTGTAAACAGGGAGCGTGGAAGACCCCACAGCACAGTGAATTTTACCATGCTAAGGAATGAAAATGCAGTAGTGTCTCATCCCCATTGCTTTGTCCTGGTCAGCATGGGTGAGGGAATTGGTACCAGGGAACTCGGGTTATAGCTCTGATCTTTACAGGGCCCTGAAACCATGTCATGTGTGGGTCACATTCAGATTTCATTTAAACCAGTGCTGATCAGGAATAACTCCAATAAGAACAGTGTTACCCTGGATTTACACCAGGCTAAGGCAGATAAGCCTGAAGATCAGTGACTGAAGGAGAAGAAGTTTCAACATAAATGATGTTACTACAGAAAAGTGCCTTGATTGAAGCACAGGTGTTGAATGTTAATCACTGTAGGCTTGATCCAGCACCTGTGTAAGTCAAAAGCAATATCCCACTTACTGCAGCATCTCAGGATTAGATCAACAGCAGGTAAAAAGTCAGAGACCAAATCATCTTTCTCTTGTACCGCTTCTAGAGTGTGTGAAGTGCCTGGGACTTCAGTGAAGGCATTCCTGATTTATGCCAGGGTGCAAAAAAGAATCAGGCCCTAACTTCTGCTTCCTGGGTGCTTCCAGGGAATAATGACAGCATTTGGAGCAATCTTACGTTGGGATCACCAATTCAGACCTGGGCCAGGCTGGGTGCCAGAAAAAGTTGTTGCCAAAGGCCAGCTTCTGAAATGAGTGGGGCTCTGGGGTACGATAAAATTTTCCACTGGTACAAGAAGAGCAGATATTTCACAGATCCTCTTAACAAAAACAGATTAGAGACTACAGCTCAAGGTACACTACAGCCTTTGGTAAACACAAGACTTGGGGCAGATGCTTGAATTTTTTTAGAAATGTGTGAGCTCAGCCCTGGTGAAGTCTCCCTCTCCTACTAGGGTTGCTACTGAGGAGACCAGAGCTGCAGTAACAGACAGGGCATTTTCCCAGGACAAGCATGGAATCAATTTCCCCAAACTTTGCAATTCCTTTGTGCCAGCAGGGGTGGGGTTGGTGATCCTCCCTGGGGCCCAGGGTCAGTCTCCGTGTGTTTTTTGCTCCACATCAGACTGTGCCCGTCCGAAGAGAGGAGAACACGCTTGCTCACATGCCACTGGCTGGTCAGACCCAAGGCAATGCTCGCTCCACGCACGCTGGCAGAGCCCAGCTCAGCTCTGGCACCTGCCAAATGCAGCTGGAAGCACAAATCATTTCATAACTGCTGGTGTTTGTATGGCTGCGCCCGGGTACTCCTGTGGCCAGGCCTGTACATCTCTGTTACGGGCAACTATTTACACTAAAAAAAAAAAACCACAATGTCATATTTGCTCTCATCTGGATTCATGAGATGGATTTTGTTGCGTTCTCTGTGGTGAAAACCAGTCATTCGTGTCTGCAAATAAACACAGCCATTTTGGCCTCAATCAGCTCATCTCCAACAGCATCAGTTAATTGTACTTTGAAATCCCTTTTTTCTGTCCTAAAATGTGCTTTCTGATCGTCCTCTCAGAGCAAATATGGTAAATAACTAACCAGTGTGAGCAGCCACAAAGCCATAAACATTTTACAGATGTTCAGCCAACGTCCATGGACGCGGACAAAGATTCCAAACTCCAGCCATGTGCAGTGAGCCTGGCCCGGCTTGGAGGGGGATGTGCAGCTGAGTAGTTGGGTGCACTGTAAATGTGCCTGGTTGGTAAGAAAGGGCTTTTCACCACAGATCACAGGGAGCCCCTTCGTGGAGCTGAAATGCCTTTGCACCAGGTCTCTCGCTCCCAGCCAGAAAGTATCTCTCTCTCTCTGATGAGAAAAGGGGTTTTTCTAATTTATTGCTTTTATGGGATTGTTCCTCCACAGAGGCACAAATAGCAGCATATCAATAAAGCCAGTCGTTTGAAGTTGGATATTTCCACCTCTGTCACAGCAAAATAATTAAAAAAGGATTCACAAGATCATAAATTGCATGTCACCAAGGACACAGCCTCCTTAACCCTTTAAAAGCCAGGCTGTGCCCACCCATGGCCCATCTTAGTCAAGGCATGAAGACACATTTGTTATTTTTAGCATCTCAGTCACAAGGGCTTTCTTGTCTGGAAAGAGATACAGTAAGAACCTGTCTGCACAGGGAATGAACGAGCTGGCTGGTGGGATCCTAGCCCAGCTCTGGTATGCAAATGCACATACAGATTTGATTTTCAGCTAGGCAAACCAGGAGCTGTGCTGCAGACCTGCAAGAGCCCAGCTTTTAGTCACATGGAAGTTAAAACACCTTACAGGCACATCAGGCATTGGGGATAACATTTTCAAACATAGTTGAAGAGTGGCAGCATGAAGAGGGCCTAAAATCATTTGTTCTCAGTTAAAATCTCCTCTGGCTTCAGCTAGGTAATAGAAAAGGATGGAGGCCATCTGGGCCAGAAACTCCTGTTCTGCTGATCCCTCCCCAGCACAGACACAGCCAGAACACATCCTGAATAACTGGGAAAAAAAATGCTAATGCAAGAAAAGAAATGAATGTTATTTTCTAGGCGGGTTGCAACTTAGTTCCCGATACAACAGCCAGTGCTCCAGCCTAATTTGATTACAGTCGAGGTTAGCACCCATTGTTAAACTCTGCAGGTCACATCCTGCCCTCTTATAAATCCAGATAACTCCGTGGAAAAGGCTGAGGGTGTAAATCTGCAGGTCTGAGCCCTGATGGCACGTGGGAGCTGGGGTCTCCAGAGCGTCAGGGCTCAGAGAAGCAGGAAAGTAATGTGTGCTGGGCTGGGGGCAGAGGAGCGGACCAGGGTGACAAGTGCTTGTTTCTGGGCACAACCCCCAGACAGTGGCAGGTTGTTGGTTTGGTGTTGCTTTCAAAAAGACCACTCTTGAAGCCTGCGGAGTCTGCGGCGTCAGGAGAAATCCCACTGGAGCTGGATTAGTGGGAAGAACGGAGCTGAGTTGAGCGTGGTTTATCACAGGGCAGTGTAATTATATTACACATATCCCACAGCTACATCCGCTATCACCAGCGTGAGCGGGAGGCATGTCTCTTTGCCTCCTTATGCCCTCCCAGTCCGAGACAAAAACCCCTGGAAAAGAGTGAGTTTTTCCCGTTTTGTTACCCCAGCAAGAGGATGCTAGATATGGTACGGTGTGGCACCTGTCTTTCCCAGCCTCAGATTTCTTGTGTAAGGTCCTTAGAGGAAGAAGTAAAGAAAACAGCCATTCTGGTATCTGCTTTTGGTAACACCACCTAAGTTTTCTTGGGAAGAGTAAGATCTGGGACATGTTACTCCATTATCAGAAGCTCAGGAAGAAGTGACACAGGTACAGAGGGTCTAAAAATGGTTTTTTTCTGAGCAAAGGTTTATTTGCTCTTTTACAGACTCCGAAAGTCAGAGGAGCTGAAAGTCTTTACACCAAAACAGCTTCAGTTTTGTAATGATCATCAGCAAGCACAATGAAATGAAAACCTTAAGCCAGGATACAGGATATCGGGAGGAGGAAAGCAGATGTAGAGCAACAACACGACCGGTGGGTGCTTGGTTTTAAACTAATACCCTTTCCCAAGCTCACACTTTGCATGGTTGTAAAATCAGGAGCAGACCCCAACCCTCGGGAGCCCTGCCCTGCCTTCTGGTCCTCTCTCAACATGACACCAAATTAGGACCCTTCAGTGGCAGAGCCACAAACCAGGCAGACAGGACTAAACGGCCCCTGGGTGCGGGATTACCGGGGCTTTGCTGGAGGATGGGGCAGCGCAGGGAATTGCAGCTCCCTTCTCATCACAGCCGGGCGGAAAGGGCCTGAGGAAGAGGCTGTGCATATGGAGGAGGGCAGCAGCTGAGCCCCATCTGGAGGTCCCTGGGGACGTGCCAGAGAGGGGTGGGAAAAGCAGAGGATGAGCTGCAGTGTCCAAAGCAGGACCAATAAACGGACGCGTCCCAGGGAAGGAGAAGGTGCCTGGCGTGTGGCTCTGGTTAAACAGAAGTAGAGGAGACAGAAGAGATGGCTTCTCTTCAGGCTGACATGCAGTGTCTGCAGGAACAGCTGGTTTTGCTGACCCTCTCTGATGCCGCCATGGGGCAGCAGTTAGCGAAACCTTGTGGGTTTGCTGAGGCATTAGGAATCCTACAGAAACACGAAACCCAATTCCCTCTCCTGTCCTCGTGGCCTCCAATCCACCCCCAGGTTGTGAACTGAGGTCTGTAGCAGGCCACGAAGCAAAGAGATCTGTACTTCCACTGGAAACCTCCATTCAGGAGTCCACAGGCTGGAATAAGTTAAAACCACAGGTTTTTTTCCTAAATGGTAGGAATAAATTGCTGCCTTTCTGGACAAATTTTTCTATTATCTATCCAAAATAAAGCATATAGATAAATAATGAGATCTTACAGTACCTATCAGACCAGCTATAATAAGCATTTGAGCAGGATGAAATACTGTCTTATTAGGAGAGCTGAAGGTGTGAAGTTTGCCACCAGCTCCAAAGTGCAGAGATGCTCTTATGACAACTGTCTCTTAATATTCATTAGCAAACGGTTGGCTAATATACAAAAACCCTTCACATTATCACTAATCCATCAGTGGTACTCATGGGGCTCCCATCACCCTAACACCCGAGTACCTCCAGCATCCCTGCAGCAGATGATTATCCACAGAGAACCCAAATAATTCATACCTGAGCCTGTGAGCGAGTGATAGGAGGTCTGAAGTGGGGGGAAAATCCTTCTTTTCCATGCTGGACAAAGAGTCTTGATGACATCTGTTGGTCTGAGGGCTTTGGTGACCTTCAAGCTGGATCCCAATCCCATGGCCCGTGGTTGTTCCAGGGGAGGGTTATCTGTGCTCCTGCTGCAACACCAACAGCCAGGCCATGTGGGGACAGAGGGGTCTGAGAAAACCTGTGGGGAGATAAGTGAAAATGAAATTAGGAGAATGTGTCTCTTTGGATTTTTCATAGTTGTCCTGTTTGGTCTTGGGATGAGATGGGGGTGAGGGTGTTTTGCTCTTGAGATGGCCACTGGTCTCTGCCTCATGGCCCATGGAAACCCCAAAGAGGCCGAAGCAGAAGTGGAGGAGCCACAGCATCAACCCTGTGCACCAGGAGTGGGGCCGGAGGCTGAAACCTTGGCTGTGATTTCGAGAGCTGTGGGCTCCCCTGGTGGGGTTTCTCTGGGCTGGCAGGGACCCTGCTGGGACCCACAGTGATGTCTGCAGCAAACCAGAAAGGTCAGGAGGTGCAAAGTGGGATTCAGACAGGGCCAAGCCCTCCAAGCACACCACAAGCTCACGTGACACTCTCCCTTTTAATTTAAGAACTAGGAGATGCTGTTGTACTGCAGCAAACATCAACCAGCCCCCTTAAAAAATAACCCCAACCTCTGCCTAACTCGCAGAGGACACTTTTTCCCTAACTTCATCCCTGGGACCCAAGGGAGGCAGCACGGGGTCCCCAAGGGAGCCCAGAGCAAAGCTCCCCTCTCTTGCCTTGCCCCAGGAGAAGTCAGTGAAAGATCCTTTTCTGTCTCCAACCCTTTGAACTATGCTCCGGAGTAGAGACAAAGGAAAAGAAAAGGGAGGAATTAATTCCAGGCAGTTGAGTGTGTTCCCTGCTCTGGCTTGGTTTGGAGTAGGTACCCATAATAATAACATTTTAATAATAATTTAATTTATAATATGCCCCCCTGCCAAGGCACTCAAGGCACTACACGAACAATTAAAATATGATTATAATAAATAAACAGCAATAATTAAAACATCATAAACCAGACAATATTAGAGGCAAACCAAATGCTAAAAAGCAAAACAAAGCAGCATCTTTGGAGGAAGGAGATCCTTGCACAATTCATCTTCCAAATCTCCTGTTGATGTTAGATTGAAATTCTCCTGTGAAGCTGTTTCTGCATCTGCAAAGATTTTGGCAGTGTCACTGTCATTAAAAAAATGGATCTTATGCTACCATAAATTAACTAGCGTTTTGCAAGGCTGTAATAACACAACATTCACTTTCATTTGGATAAATTCAGAACTCAGTTTGCTCAGGAAACGCAGTTTATGGCACCGAATTTGTGTTGACTGCCCTGAGTTTGGGAAAAACACACACTCATACAGCTCGTGGTTCGTAAAACGTGCCTCATTACAGAAACCAGAACGTATTAAAGATTTAAAACCAAACCCCAAAACTGAATGACAGAGCAGCCTTCTCCTGGCTGTCAGCTCCTCAGAGCCAGTGGGATCGGCTTGTCCCAGTTTACACAACTGGAACCAAAAGACCTAAACTAACAAAAGAAGCAATCTCCCTCCAAAACAAATGAAATTCCAACTTGTGCCAGGCGAGAGCCGTGCACTGAACTCTAATGATTAAAGGAGACAGGCTCTGTCAAGGCAGAGGTGGAACTGAAACAGAGCCAGTCGGTCCCTCCTCTGAAAAAACCTGGCACCAGCCCTCAGACAATTACATCCAGGATCTGTTCACTCGAGTGCCTCAGCTGATCTCAGTGGTTGTGGCAGCACATGAAGGGAAAATCCTTCTCGCAAACCCAAACCACACAGGGATTTCTCCATACTAAGGGAAAAAAAAAAAAACCCAAACAAAACAGAACAAAACAAAACGCATTAGGAAGATGAAGCCGGTGGTTTTCATCCAGCACGGAGAACCACGAGGATGTTTTCCATCCTGTTCCTCTGAGGTTTTGTTCTCGTGTGTTTCACTTTGAGCTTCAGATCCAAGAATCTTAAAAATCAAGGGGACGGCAAACGACACCACGTGGTTCTCACACACAAAGCCATCTTTGGGGCTGGGTTCATTCAAAAAGAGCCTTCAAAAGGGTTCATGAACCTTAGTGCATGGTGCCACAACTTCAGAGTTTTCAAGGTGCCTGCAGTGGAGAAACCACTACAGATTTTGGGCACAGAGTGAGTCCTTTTATTTGTTTCTATAGTGTCCTATCAGGAGCCTCTAAAAAGTGAAATGAACCACAGATTCCTGCATAGCCACCTCCAGGAATGGCTCCAAACTTTGCTGCGAGACTGTGCTGGAAAGGGACCTCTTTGTGTCTGCAGGGAAAAAGGTGCTCTCAAGGAGGGGCCCGCATTACCAGGGTTGGGGGTTGATTGTTTCTTTCTTCTGTTGAATGCAACCTCCTCCCCTTCCAGACCTTATTTCTGCATTAAGGCTCTACTGCCTTTCATAGAAATGGTCCTTCTTGGGTGCTCACCTCTTGAAAAGGAATTTCCAAAGGCAAGAGAGCCTCATCACAAGCTCATGTTCTGGCATCTCGCTGTATCCAGGCAGCAAGGACCATTCATCAGTCAATATCCCCATAGTTTTCCCAAATCCTTCACCCTGCATAGAAGTTGTTGAGCAAATTTCAAATTTCCACTCCCTGGAGGTTACTGGAAGTTCGTGGCTCTGGGGCTGCTCAGTGGATGTCGTAGGTCCACCTTCTCTGGTAGACAACAGCATTTGGACTCCAGCTCCACATAAATAGTTTCTATTTTCCATGGAGATGGAGTGCACTGAAACATAGATCAGCTCATCCAAATCCTGTGCTCTTCCTCATCCTGGGCCACATTTGAGCTAAAAGATTGAGATTCTGGGATGAACCATAGAAAATTTGCATTCTGTTTTCTTTATCACTATCCTGCAAGTGTCCTGTGTGACCTTGAACAGGTGAATCAGACACAAACTGTCAAAAATATCAGATGTCTCTGCCTTTGGTATTCAGAGAGAGCCAAGCATCTCATACCTTGAAGGATATGGATTAGAGCTCTGTGCCTCAGTTTCCCTACATGCTTTCCTGCCTTCCAGGACAGATTGGACATCAATATGTCAGCAGTTTTTCTCCTCAACTTCCTCATTTGCTCAGTCATCACTATTTTTAACTCAGATTTGGTCAATCATGAGATGATGATTCTGCCCATGTCAGCATTTCACCATAGCAAAAGAACCTGGCTGGAGGTTCTCCCTGGATTCACACTCAGGATCTTCTTTCCAGATGTCACTCAGGGCTCTGATTCATTTTGAAAGACCCCCCAGATCCTCCAAGATTGGGGTAGCTCCGGCACTGGGGTTTGGGAGTCACTGGAAACTGCTTCAGGAGAGCACTCACTGACACTTGAGAGCAGAAATGAGAAGACAGAGGTGGCAGAATTTATTTTATGACAAATCCTAAAAGGAAATTATGCAAAGTAATAAAATAAAGAAGAATTATAAATGAGGACAAGAAATGGGTGAAATATAGAATAAATTATGGGAAAGCAGGAAGGTATGGGGAAAGAATTGAAAGCAGAAGTGCTGAGTTAAAGAATAATTACTAGAAACTGATGGATAGACTGAAGGGAAGAGGGCATTTGGGCTGGGGATTGGTACAAAAGGAAGCTGCACATTTTTGTGCACAGTGGCATTAGCGAAGCATCTCCCTGTTAGATGTGCCTTGGGGATGTGTGGGGTGACAGCCACTATTCATTATTTGGGTGCAAACCCATAAATCTGGGCACGAGGCTGCTCCTGCTTTGACCTACAGTCAAAATAAGCCAAACCTCAGGAATAAAAGGGCTGGGTGGTCGCTGCTCAGGTGGCGTTGCATCCTGCAGGAGCTGCCGGCATAACCACGGCCATCCTCCCTCCTGGCAGCAGTGCCTTGTGCCCTTCTCCCCAGCCCCCCCCAGCCCCGCAGCACCTCCTGGGGAGGGGGTCTGCAAGGGAGATGCTCCCCACAAAACCCAGCAGAGGTTCCCCAGTGAGAGCGGGAGGGGGACGGGGCGAGCTGGGCTGCTCCTGGGTTTGTCCGGGGAATCCTTTGGAGAGTTGTGAGCCCCAGGTGCGGGGAGGGGGCGAGGGAAGCCCCTGCTCTGGCCGGGGACTCTCTCTGGGTGCAGCCGATGGCAGGAGGAGCTGGTCCCAGCCCCACGGCCCCAGCTGTCACTCTGAGCGATGAATTACATGCTATAAGAAGGTGTTGACAGGAGCAGCTGGACATCAGGGAGTGATGAAAAGGGAACAAAATTCATTCCGAGTTCAGACAGACTGGCTCGTTAGGGGCACCGGCGGCAGAGGCCACAGAAACACTGCTCCATCTCCTGGACATCCACTGAACCGGCTCCCGAAGAAGCCGAGAGCCCCCACAGCCCCGTCCCGGTGCGGGCGCAGCCTCCCGGTCCCATCCCGTGTCGCTCCAGGGGAGACACCGGAGTTCCCCCCGTCCCCCTCCTCACCCATCCCGGGCTGAGATGTTCCCAAACACAGCACGGGATTCAATTTGGATACCTTCAAAAGGAACCAAATCAAAGACTTTGTGGCCCTCTCGTTTGAGGCTGTAATTTGTATAAACTGTATGAAGAGGGATGGGGGAGGGGGGAACGGGAACATTTGGCATCAAAACAATTATCTCCATTTTAATGCAAACTAAACGACATGCTGAAGGGGAATTGTTTCGTACATGTGTACAGCAAGTGAACATTAAACCACACGGCTAATAATTAACTGGCTCGACATTACCCTTGCTGTGCGAAATGCAAGGGTGTCCCCTTTCATTTAATGTACGGAGAAGTTTGAGGACACGGAGGTCCCGTATGAGATTATTCCTAAGGCTGTGAAAATAACAAAGAGATTTTTTTTTTCCTAAGCCAAGCTACTTCTTGGCTTTGAGAGAAGTTGGCAGAGAGAAAAAACTGTCAGTGCTTCTCCCACCCCCTTCCTCCCTCTCTCCCTCCCTTCCTCCGACTTTCCTCCCTTTCCTGACTTCCACTTCTTTCTGCCGCTGGAGAAAAAGAATAGCAAATTCAGAGAAAATTTCATTGACATTATTCAAAGAGTTTTTCATGGATTATTTACACAAGTGCTGTTCAAACAGCCTTTGTCTGAACATCCCTTGAAACCTGCACCCAATCCTTTCAGATTCAAAGCAATAGCTCAGGGGAGACAAAGGGGAGCGGCTGACATGGGTTTCCTCCGCAAGTGAATGAGAGGTCTGGCTAAACACAGAGGGCTTTGGGATCACAAGCTTCCTTTCAGCCTGGAAAATAAACACTGATCTGAGGCCGGGCAGCTGTACCTCTGAGCAGCCTGCCCCATCCACTGCCACGGAAGGAGTGGGGCACACGCCTGGGGCATGGCACCCTTGTCCCGCACCCTGCCCTGCCCGGCTGCAGTGCTGCTGCTGCCCAAACCACGTGTGCCAGCCCTGGGGACCCTGCCTGCACGATGGGGACACGGAGACCCAGCACCCTGAGCCGCCCCAAGCCCAGCCCTCTGGCCAAGGGGCACACGGAATCCCCCACTGGCCTCCCAGCTGCGGTGGTGTCAGAGGTAAATGCGCTCCTGCAAAAGCCATGAGGATAAACAAATAGACTCTCTAAGCAGAGAAAAGAAAGAGGGATGCTGGAGGGAAAAGGAGGGTGAATGAAAGCAGGCAAAGCCACTACGGAAATATTACAAGGTGCACCCATGTTCAACAGCCCTCTCTCCATCCCAAAGCTTCTGCACAGCACTCCCTTCCCCTCTGGCAGAGGAACAGCGCTCACCTCCCTCTGACCTGGGAAACCAGGCACCACAGGCTCATGAAACGCTTGAAATGCCCATAACAGGGTCAATTAAAATCAAGGGAGTAAGTGAAATATGTAAGAAAGGCCAAGTTCCGCCTTAAATTACACCCCCAGCAATGACCAGCTGCGAGGCGGGGAAGGCAGCACAGCCCCTGCCCCTGCCACGCCTGCCCGTCCTCTCTGCTCAGCAAACACAGCTTTAGGTGCCTCCTCTTCAAATCCTCGCAACTTTTGGTTGTCACCTCTTTTGGATTAAGGCATTAAACCATCCTACACACATAGTTTGATCAGTCCCTCCAAGTACTATCTACACACTTTGCTTATATAAATTTTTTCTTAGTTCCTGCATTCTTCTTCCCGGCTCCTGTTTCAGCTTTCCTAGCTCACCCACCAGCCCAGTACCAAACACCAAGTTACTCTAATCAAAAGAATCAACTTTTCTGCTTTGTTTGATACATTGCAAAAGACTTGCCCCAAGTAACTGCCCTTGGATTTCAGTGGGAGGTTCTCATCTGCTACAACTGGCCCCTGTATCCTCCTACTGCCTGTCGAAATAAATCCTTCTCCTTCTCCACCTGGTTCTCCTTTCTTTCAGATATTCTCCTTCCTCCCTTCTGGCTTTCCCACCACCACCATAAACCCAATCTTTTCCTTCCCTGACTTATTCTTTTCCTTCCTCATCTTCATCTGTGTTCGGAAGATGCGAACAGAAACACACAACTTGAGTTGTGGGACAACAGTCCCATCTCCAGGTGCCCCAGAGGTCTCAGGGTCCGTCTCAGCTCCACCGCTGGAGGCAGCAGGAGTTGGTGGAAGAAACCCTGTTTCGAGAGTAATGAACTTCGATGGTCCACAGAATCCTGGTGCAGGCACACAGAGATGCTCTCCCGACCAGCACCACCACTACCACTAAAAAAAAAGAAAAAGGATAATGATAATGATAATGATGATGATGATGATGATGATGATGATAATAATAATAATAATAATAGTAATAATAATTCACACAACTCTGGATATAGTTATCCATAAAAACGCTGAACCTCCTTTCGAACTCTCTTCAGCTTTCAGCATCACGCCCTCGCGGGGCAATGATTTCCAGCCTACCTGGGTGTTCATGAAGACGTGATCATCTTTTATTCTTCAGCAGCTCTGAACTGATCTGGCTTTCCAGTTTCATTCATCACTAGGAGACAGAGAAAGGAGAGCCCCCTGCAAGGCTGTTTTATCCCTTTGAGTGCCACACAATCCTTGAGTCTTGTCGAATTACCACTTTTAACTTTCCCAGAATGATGCTGCTTGTGAGTCACCTTTAGTGCTGAAGAAGTAGCCTCTCCTAGCAAGAAGATTAAAATCCCATTACTTGTTATTCATGTGTTATTTAATGATATTTTTTCCATTATGTATTTATTTATTTTTAAGTTACTTGCTTTGAATCTCGAGTTGGTGTTTTTAATATTAAGTCTAGTTTCTAGTTTGTTTTTCTAATTGGAATAGAACAAAAATAGAACAGAATTTTTTATATTTATTTTATTTATTTTTATATTTATTTATATTTATTGGTTATTTTTATATTTATTAAAGGAATGACAAAAGCAAACCTCAACAAGTGATGACCAAACCCAAATGCAGCCGCACAAGATAAAAGCAGCAAGGCAACAAAAAGCCCTAAAACTCCAATGTGTCCCTCCTAGAGGCCCATTTCCTCTCTTGTAATGATTTGGCATCCGAGTGGTGGTCATGTAAACTCTGGCTTGAGGACAATCCCCTCTCCACACACAGGTATCTCTGCACCCATGGGGACGCTGGGATGAATGCACATTCCATCAGTTTTTGAGGATGAAACTCCACTTTGGGGGAGGACAAATCTTCTTGATGAACTGGATGGCTCTGAGGATGAAGTGCCACAACCTCAACGGAGAGCTCACATCAGTGAGGAGATTCCTCTAAGAAAACCTTTCCAGGGCCTGGAAGGAAACCTGAGAGAAATGGGTCTTACTGGTGAGATAAAGAGCCAAATGGAAGATAGATGAAAGGGAAATAAAGATGGAAGGAGAAGGGAGGAAACAAGAGGAAGGCTCCAAAAGGAAAACTAGTCACTGAGATAGGAAGCCATAAAGGTGGATCCAGGCAGAGCCAGGGAAGTGGAAGGGAGTCAAGTGGGAGATCAGAAAGGAAACTTCTGCAGGAAAGAGAAGACATGGTCAGGAAAGGAAGGAATAGAGTGACAAGGAGGGAGGAGCAGGAGAGATGAATGGGGTGGAAGAAGCTTGGCGAGACAAAGGAAGCAAGGACAGGAGAGAGGGGAGGAACAAAACTGCCCCCAGAATGAGGGGCAGCACCCCTCCTGCATCTCCTGGATGCTTTTAACAGGCGCCTGGAAGAATCTTCATTTATCAGGAATTCAATTAAGTGGAATAGTCGTTATTAATTTTATAGGAATTATTTGTACAGGAAAGCCTGGAGCGAGGAAAGGCCTCCCGGAGCCGTTTCTCCTGTCAACACCCTGGGTCAGGTAGGCACTGGCAGCGCAGTCTCACCAGTTGAGATATTAATGAGATGCCTCTAGGTGCAAATGATAGTTTAATAGGTGTTAGTTACCAGGAGCGCCCCTCGCCTGCACACGCCAGCACGCACAGCCCCTGACGAGGCCGCCTCCTTGTTAGAATAAGTAATTAGAATGTAGGAACACTCACTCTGACACTTTAATAAAGTGTCAGCCATCATCAATTTAGTATTTAATAAAAATAAAATTAAATATTTACTACATTTTTTTTATGGCATCGTATTTAAAATATGTATTCCTCAAATTTGGGGGATTTGAAATGAGGTCCTGCTAGGACGCTGGTCACAAAAAATAAGGTCCATGATTTCTTCCTGGGTTTTTTTTGCCATGTGGAGGAGGGACTTTTTTACGGACACCAAAATCCAGCAGCACGTGCAGAGAAATGTTCTTATATGGGAGAAGAGGTTTCCTTCTCTCTCTTCTGAACCTCCCTGTGCTGCCTGGAGACTTGAGCTGAACAAGCCCAGCCCAGACTGCCACTGCTAATGGCAGGCAGTCTCTGCCAAGGAAAGGGGGAAAACACAACTTTGTTCCTATTTCACCAGAAGAACAGCCTACCAAACCAGATGCTGCAAAGAAAGCAGAAGAAAATACTGAAAATGAAAGCTTGCTTTAAGCCTGGAGGGAATCTGAAAGCTAAAACAGCTTAACAGAGTTTATTCCCTTCCTGTCTCACCATCCCATCTGTGCCCTTCCTCAAGGTGCCCACTGGTCCAAGGGAAGCCCAACACTGATCTGCGAAGCTGGAACCTCAGGATGCAGAGGGCATCCTGGTGACAGAGCTGAATGGACTGGCCCACAAGATGCTCAGTGGTCTGGCAAAACAGTCTCTCCCCCTTCTCTGCTAAAACAAAGAGCAAAGACCCACGGGTCCATGGCAGAGCAGAGTTCTTTTGGGGTGCAGTCAGCCTTGTGCACATGTCTGTTCCCACAGAGCTGAGATGCTCTGCCGTGCCAGGGCTGTTTTGGAAAACAAAAGGCGAGAGGAAGGAGCAGTAGGAGGTGCAGAGAGTCCCTCTGGTCAAGGTGCCTTGGCAACACGGGGCAGGGGGTGTCCCCAGATAGTGCCCTGCTAACAAGGGATCCTGTCTCAGAGAGCAATGAGCCACTGCTGAAAACCTGGCAACAATTATTTAAATGGAAGTTGTAGCCCTCTTTCTCCTGGAGGGGGAGAGTGGTGCTGGTCCCTGTCTTTTGGGGCTCCTGCTGGGCTGTCTGCAGGCTGTTTGCCCCCGGGGCATTGCTCCTGGGGGGCTGTGAGTGTTGTTGCACACACCTTAAAGTACCAGGAGACCTGTCCAGTGTCACCAGCCATCTCGGGCCCAGGCCAAGTTCAGCTCCTTGGGTTTTTCTAGGCTGAAAAAGCTTTTTCCTGGGCACAGTGCATATTTTAGCCCAGGCACCAAATGGATTTTCTGGGGGAAGGTAGCTGGCTGTCTCTTACCTCTGGGTTGGTTTGGTTGCATTCACATCTCCTGGAGCCTCAGCTGTCACATCTGGATCCTCACCACCGTGAAAAAGCAGATTATATCCCCCAAAACCAAGGGAAACCAACAGTAACTCCAAGTCACATCCAAACAGTTCTGCCACGATTAAAAACAAAGATTGTACTCACCTCTAAACTATTTTCCAGCTGGTCTTTCCACAAAACATTCACGATACACAGGCACACTCGTCATGCTCTGAGCAGCCATAAAGCATCCTCTGGACACGGTGCTGGGGCTGAGCCCTGGGGTTGGCTCAGGTGGCTGCAGGTCTCTGTGACGCCCAGCAAAGCACCAGCCCCAGGCTGGAGGGACAGCGGCCGGAGTGGCCGGAGCGGGGCGTAGAGGGGGACCAGAGCGGGGTGTGCGAGGGGCAGATGGGGCTGGGAGAGCAGCGGGGCCCCTGGGGCTGCTGGCGAGGTCAGGGACGGGATCTGGCGAGGGGACAGGCTCCCGCGGGCAGCAGGCACGGTGCTCTGGAAAAGAGTGCCACGCTGTGTCCGTGCGAGGCCTCACAGCACGGCGCTCCGCGGGTGAGCAGCTACTGCCTCCGGCCCTGCTCCGCACCCGCGGCACCCGCAGCGCCAGCGAGCGCGCCGGGAGCAGCCAGGAGCAGCGTCCCGCCGGGAAACAACCCGCGCCGCAATCCGAGCCACGGCAAATCTCCTGTGCCGCCGGAAAGAGCGAGGCGGCCGGCAGCGATCCCCGCGGCTGTGGCAGAATTCCTGCGCTGCTGCCTGAGGGAAAGCGAGCAGAGCAGGGAGTGGTTCTGGGTAGGAGCACGGGGAAGCCCTGCGAGGGGCAGCTGCTCGTGGCAACGGGGCAGCAGAGAGACCTTGGCTTGCATGGAATGCTCTGCCATGAACCCGGGTATGGACCGACTGCCGCTGCCCCAGTGCCCAGAGGGGTCTGCAGGAGAGCCACAGACGGGCTTCAGACAAGGGGAGGGAGTGACGAGACAAGGGGGAACGGGTTCACACTGACAGAGGGCAGGGTTAGATTACGTACGGGGAATAAATTCTTCCCCGTGAGAGGCCCTGGCACAGGGTGCCCAGAGAAGCTGTGGCTGCCCCATCCCTGGAAGTGTCCAAGGCCAGGTTGGACAGGGCTTGGAGCAGCCTGGGACAGTGGAAGGTGTCCCTGCCCATGGCAGAAGGGTTGAAACAAGATGATGTTTAAGGTCCCTTCCAACTCAAACCATTCTGTGATTGTATGCCCTTAATGACATCTGACTGGGGGTAACACACTGGGGCAGTGATTCACTTGCTTTCTCCTCCTCTGGGTCCTAATGATGACAGCCTGTCCCTACCCAGACCAAAAACCATGTCTGTTAGGGACTCAGCAAAGCCTGTGCCACCAGCAACATCTGTCCACCAGCAGCAGGTGAGGCCACTCTGCTGCCCCAAACACCTGCAGTGAAGTTCCCTGCAAAGTTTGTCTGATACAGGTGAAGCAATCAGGGAGCAGCTTGGAGCGGAATCTGATTTTGTACTCCACCAAAGGCTTTCTGTGAAGCCTTAGAGTAGGTAGGAACACCCAGAGCCTCTAAGGAAACCAGAGCTGCAAACCAGTCCTTACTGGGAACCCTCACTGCCCACGAGCAAAGCGAGACCTACAACACTCCCAGCCAAAGCATAACTCCTTGCAGAGTCTACAAGGTGTTGCTCTGATGCAGAAGTAAAGGGGAGTCTAAAGACACCCGATCTGTGGGTTCCCAGTGGCCTGGGCAGACGATGGGGAGTGCTCAGCTCCTGGCCCCACGCACACACGGAGAGGTGTTACCTCGGAGAGGAGCTCCGTGGCAAAACAGCTCAGCAGCTGCCCACACTCGATTCGCAAACTAACACCACGTCATTTGTCACCGAGAAAAGCACCCGGCTCTTGAATGGGTAATGCTGGCAGCCTCGCATCAATGTTTTCACAAGCAAATTCATACACTGACCTCCTCGGTGAAACACGCAGCAAATGCCTGGAGTCTGGTTTACATCTGCCATGGGATCCTGTTACATTCAGAACAACCCCTGTCAACGCTGAATCTGTAACAATCAATAAAGAGAGAGAGTTTGTTTGTTCATGTTTTGTTGGTTTGGGTTTTTTTATGTTTTCTCATTCCTAATTGTGTTATTTTGCTACTCCAAGTTTTGCAAGTTTTGCAATTGCCTCCCTCCTCCCCTTCTTGTTTTCTTTTAGGACAAGCTGTCATCTTTTCACATCTTTTCACCAGGCCATTGCAAATGTAAAACTGTAAATTGCAGGACTGTGCAAATAGCACTAATAGCATTTGCATAAAAATTGGTTGCAAAGAGCAATTAGCACTTCATTAATAATCAATGAAGGGCCAATTTACACATTGCCCAAAAGCAAATTGTAAATTCAATTTTGTCTATAATTGAGCATTTGGTGCTGGGCAACTGTACAGTGGTGCCAGGAGAGACCAGCACAGCACTTTTGGAGTCAAATCTCCCGTGAGCTCAGGTTTTCAGTGATCCCCAGCATGGCTCTCTCAGAGGCCAAGCCAGCACCCCCTTCCCAATGGAAGGGAACTCCAGGAGGTAGATTTGTTCAGAGGAAACACAAATGTCTGCGTGCTACCAGTCCTGCTCAGACACACCTCTAGTGCCAAGAACATGGATGATGCTTATCTGGAAGCCGTGGTCCTGCCCAAACATGCCTTGCAGTGGTGCTGAGGGAAACGGGAGATGCACGAGGGACATCAGAGAGGTAGCCTTGCCTCGGTACTAAGACCTGAGCATCCTCCCACTGCAGTACCTGCTACTGCTCTACAAGTGACAGCAGAACTCTTTCCTTTGCCTCCAGGTGAAGGTCTAACATAATCCTTGTGAGTGAAGGGTTCCTGCTGAGCCAGTTCATCCAGTCTCCCCTTTGGCACTGCCATCCACACGTGACCTTCCTGGGATAGCTCAAATTTGTATGTGGTCACTGAGGTCAGAAAGACCAAGCAGCCCCTGCTTTATCACTTTGATTTCGGTGTCACAGAAGGGTTCCTGGTCCTGATTTGGCCACTAGGCGATGCATCCCCCAGCCTTCCCCTTGAGATGAATGGTGGTATCCAATAAACCGGGGCAGCTTAACCACGGCAACAACTTTCCCAGCCCCAAATTCTTTGCTATCTCATCCTCCACTTAAAAGGCACAGCCAGCTCCGTTTCATGAGCAGAGCCTGACTCTAAACCACTTGACATCTGAAGTTTTCTTATCACATTTAGCACGGATCTCATGAATCTGGTGAAAAGCTAGACAATCATTTAGCAGGGGTTGGTCGCTTTATCTATTTTCCATAATAATTTGAATATTATTACAATGGCACCTTTCATCTGGGGATATACATGCACTTTACATATGTTACATTAATTTCACCGATGAGCTGGGGAAGCACTCCTTATCCCTATTGTGCACATGAGGAAATGGAAGCACAGAGATGATATACTGCTTGCCCAGTATCACACAGGAAGTTTCTGACAGAGCCAGGAATAGAAATCACATCTCCCATGTCTTATGCAGAAGAATATCTTTATGTCCCTGCCCAGTAACTGAGCCCTTAATCCAGACTAAGACACCCACACAGGACCCACTTTGCTGAGAGCAGCACAGATACCCAGAAATGGCAGTGCCTTGCTCTGGGAGGAGACTTGACTGATCCAAAATTTCCCCCACCATGAAGGCTGGAAGTGCCCTCTGCAAGGAGCAGCTTTGGGGGCTCAGTGGGAGGGAGGCTGGCTCTGACAGTGGTCTCCATCTGAAGTGGATGTTATTAGTTGGTGTAAGCAGATGCTCAATGTGGGATGCTCAGGACTTCTCAGTTTTCACCCAGCAACGTCCCTGCTCCCTTTTTCCTGCCTGTTCAATCCACCTTTACCAAGAGATTGAATTTACAATGGACTTGAACACATTTAAATCCATTTATTGCAAAATTACTTTTCAATAATTACATCACTGTGCTGACTGTGTTGCATAATGAAATTAGCATGAGAGATATTAGAAAGAATATAAAATTATAAGACATATTGAAATACCTCTTTCCCCGTCTGCCTTAGCACAGCCCATAGCTTAACTGGAAAACGAGCACTGCTCCTGGATGGGATTTAAATGCATCAAGTGTAATTTTATAATGTCTTTTATATAAATTAATTATAATGGTTATTGCTGCTTTACATTATTAGATTGAAATTTGCCTCCACTTCAGTGCATTAAAAGAAAGCTGCGCCCATTTTGCTCCGCAGTGCCCTGAAAGTTCTTGTGGCATGGAGCCATCCTGCCCACACTGACACCACCAACACAGCTGAGGTTAAAATCTTCGGGCTCCTGTTGGCTTGGCACTGCCCACCATGGGTCCCAAACCCACAGCCAGAGCCTTGGGGGCAGGTGCTGGGGTCCTCACAGAGATCTTTGGCTGGGATGGGACATTGCACCCTCTCCAAACCCTGCTTTTTCTGCTTCATCTCTGAGCAATAATAGGGATGCTCAGGCTGGTTTTAGCAACCCCACCTCAACTGTTCATCTGAAAATAATGGGAGGTGATGAATCCATTGCCAAATCCATGCCATGGCACAGGTGAAGTGTCTGACTCGGAGCAAGCACAGCCCATTAGCTGACCGTGGGCTGCTGTCAACCGAGTGCTGCCGGGGGTGTGTGGGAGCATCTCTAGAGGAGCTGGGGTCATCCTCAGGAAAAGCTCTCCTTCGAAAAAAGAGTTTGGACACTGTGCAGTGATTCCTTTGTCACACCTCCACGTTCACATGCACAGTTGTTGTTTTTCCATCTAATTCCTGGGCTGTACGTGCCAAACCAGTGAAGGAGAGGAGGCAGTGAGCTCTCGGGTGGTTAACAAACCTCTGGCTACGCTGGACAAACCACAGCCATGCAAAGCACAATGAAGACACAGTGATATGCTTTTACTGCCTCTTAATCCTCAATAGAAGTCTACTAATATTCAATTTGTGACATTATTTGCACATTGAATTAATCCAGAAACTAAAGGGCTAATGAGTTATGGAAAGTAGCACACGGTTTAATTGCAACAACAAGGGCCTGCCGGCCTCCCTCCAGTCAGGAATGCCTGGGTAAAAATAAAATTCTGCATGCACTGGTACACACCAGATGGGCAGGGAACAGCAAACTAAACAATGTGAACTATCTGAATGACTGTTCTTTTAAATGCCCTAAGTTTTCCCTTTTTTTCAGGCATGCTCCTCACGAAACAACACAACATTCATTAGGCGTAACACGAAAAAGTCAGGATGACCAAAGGAAAAAAAAAATTGACCATGAAAATGATCACAGAATCATTTAGTTTGGAAAAAAAATCACAGAGTCCAACTGCTAAGCCAACAGTTCCAACTCCATATCTAAACCATATCCCTGAGTGTCAAAATTTCCTTACAGAAAGACACCAGGCCTCCAAGGAATACGTTGAAAACAAGAGAAGTCACTTGAAGAACTTATAGAATGAAAAGGACAGTAAATATTTTCAGCACATGATGCCACCAGCCCTTGGCAAAAGCTGCTGCTTCATTCTGTGTGCTCAGCCCTCAGCACAGCACTTCCCCTGCAGCAGGACCCTAGCCTTGGTCCACACCCAGAGGAATAAGAATTAGGACTTAAAAAGTCAAGATATAAAAGTAAACAGTCATAAAACTTTCCCCCTCCTCAAGCCCTCTTCTCAACCTGCTCTGCAGAAAGGTGTCTCCACCTTTCTGGAACACCTGAATATCCCAGAGTGGTCCCAGCTTCCAGCCAGCACCACAGCACAGTCATATTCTATGCATGTACCTGTTTTGGGACCAAATAATCTGAAGGAAGAAGCTGCAATCAGTAATGAAGCTGATGGAAAGTATAAGGAGGAAAAAGAACAGGCTCCCTGCCTGGTTGGTTGCCATTTCAGCTGATTTAAAGCTCTTCCCAAAGCTTTTTCCTGTGAAGAAAAGCCAGGAAAAGCATCTTCTGCATGGTCTTGCAGACAGAGTCCCTTCCTCAAATCCCTGTGTGGCAGAAACTCAAACATTTCTTTTATGTTCATGGTGTGGAAAGCTGGCCTTCTCTGAGGTCTCTTACAAATCTGGTCTAACAAACACATAAAATAGCAAATCCAGCAAACCCAGACAAAATGCCTCCTTTTCCCTGCCTGAGCTTTCTTAGTGGTCAACCCAAGCCAAAAGCTCCTGCATTTCTTTTCCCACTGCTGCTTTCCCCAGCTGCTGAAACAAAAGCAAGATGGAGCTGCCGGCGAAGAGGGCTGGAGACCCTCCTCTCAGACAGAGCCCAGCCAGGAGCTCAGGAGCTTGCACCATTTAATAGAAAAAGTGAATAAATCTAAACAGCACTTAATTTATTGATGAAGTAAGAAAGACTGTTTAATGTGGAAAACATAAGCAAGATCAATAGCAGAGAGCACAAATAACTAAGGCTATTGACACTTAAGTATTTTAAGCCTAATTGCAGGCATATGCACTTTCTAAGGGTATCTCACCTTCTAATAGCACCCTTGAGATTACAGGGTTAATTGATGCAGCTGTTTACTCCTGGCTCACGTGGTCCAGATTGGGATTCCCTGGAGGATGCTATTAAACTAAAGTGTTTAATGAAGTGCTAAAGAGAGGAGTTTCTAATATTCTCTTCCCTTGAATGAAATTGAATAGGAATTGGAGCAAACTTCTCCTCCCCAGGTGGGAGCTGCAGCTCGGCATTGGAGTAAATCACCCCGTGCTCCTCACAGGGAGCCTTGTGATGCAGGGGGGAAAGACCAGACCTGCTCAGGTTCATTTTTAGACCCGCAGTGTGGGGATACTTTGAGGGTTTTTCCCTCCCAAATCACGGATAGAAGAGACCTACAAAATGCTCCATTTTAGCACTGCTGTTGGACAAGGAATCCGAGGAAGCCAATGCCACTCCTGTGGCTTTTCAGTGTGGTACTGGGCTTCTCTCTTTTGAGGTGGGCTGAAAGGAGGATTTGATCTGCATTTGGGAGAGAGAACAGATAACAGCACCGCGGGTGTTGCCAGCCCGGCATCGTTTCAGCTCGGTGGCAGTGGGGCAAAGCAAGACTGCCAGAAAAGAGGCTCTTAAAACCAGTCTCCTTGGTTTATAACTTGCCCCAGTCTGGTTTGGTACCTTTAGAAACCAGGCAGATGCCTGCATACTGTGTGTTTCCTAGGCTGACATCCCTGGTCAAAGGGCACAGCCTCCCTGTACCCATCCTCGAGTGCGCAGCACAGAGCTCAGCTGCCTTCGTCTCTGCAACGGGAAGGTCTCGGCTCTTCTTCACTTCCTTGTACCACCAGCTTCTCCCGAGTGAGGTCTGGCAAAGCAAAGCAAGTAATGAAGGAGATTTCATCTCTGCAACCCCTCACCATCACCTAGACCCTGCCTGGAGGGACCTCGGAGCCTCCTCTCCCAGGGCCCATCCATCCTGCCCGTGATATCCCCCAGCCTCTCACTCTGAGCAAGGATGGCAATTGCTGTAAGGCAGAAATTGCTTTCTCCATTTGGCTTTTCCAGCCTGAGAGGGCACACAGAAAATGAATCTGATGAGGACAGGGCTGTCCCCGGAGTGAGGGGCACAGGGCTGCTCTGCCTGGGTTCAGCAAACTGGGCAGCACATTGACCTCAGAGCCTTCAAGGTCCTCCCATGGAATCAGGTGCCATGCACAGACCCTTTACAATCATCCTCTCCCCCCACAACAGCCTTTCTACTGCAACTTGAGATTTCCTTCTCTCTTAAAATCAATTAGTTTGAAGCCATTTTACAAAAGCCTTTCTGCAGGATAGCTATTCCCAGTGAAAATGCTCCTTCTATTGCCTCCATCCACATTGCACTTCCCTCGGGAGGGCCACAGAGATGGTGGGAAGGAAACATTATGTTTGTAGCCCAGATAGTGTTACCAACTCCACTGGAAATGCTTCCAGAAACGGGCATGCTGACTGGCGTGTGCAGAATGTGGCTGGAACTGCGCTGGGTTAACTGGGTTGTTGGTTTCAATGTGTTTGCCCACAGATTCCAGAGGGAACCATCAGGAGTCGTGGAAGGTAACTGAGGAAAGCTGGTTTGCTGTCAGTCAGCACAAATTGTAAGTATGTGGAGAGGTCTGCACATGCACTGTGAAAACCTGGGGGTTTTGTGAAACCAAAAAGGTTGAAATCACGGGTGAAGTGGGTTTGGGGCTGTTTCAACTGTTTCTATCCCACCTGTCTGCGGGACAGAAAGAGGCCATGCCTACTGCAGTTGGATGGGGATTATCTGCAGGAGAAAATCATAATGCACCTCAAAACAAATCTGTGTCTGCTTCCTCCTCCCTTTGTGTCCAGGACCTCATGGTTTCGGGACAGTGTGCCTGGAGCTGGAGGAAGAGAGAGTTTCCTGCTAAGGCAGCGTGGCTATACTCAGGCTTCCGGCTCTCCACCAGGTTGGCCAGGTTCTTCTGGGCAAATCTGGGGGAAACAGGGAAATAACATGAGAACAGTGAAAACCCAACAGGCTGGAGGGCTTGGCTGTGTGCTGAGGGATGTGCTTGTAGGCTCAGTGCCGTGCGGAGTTGGACATCAGAGGGGCTAAAGAGAAAGGAAAAGGTCTCTGTCTGGTGTTTCCCCATCTGTTCCTCAAGTGTTGCCTCACCTCTGAATAAATATTTTTAACACCAGGACTCCCAAGTCTCACCTCTTGCCCGAAAGCCCCCCTGTTCCATTCTGGTTTTATTCTGGCTGTGGTATTTCTGCCCTCTGCACAAATCCTCCACCCACCCTCCTCCTTCTGTGCCTTTAGCCAGCTGTGCCCCACAAATGCTTCCCTTGCACATCAACCCTCCAAATTAGTGTCCTGGAGCTAGGAAAGCAGCTCTTTTAGGTCATTTTAAGCACATCCTTGTCAGCCTTTGTCAGGGAGCAAGATCAGTGTTGGCTCTTCTCTCCCTGCTCTTTTGCAGCCCACCTAACTCCAACCCTGCCAGTGACATTCCCTGAGCTCTGCCACCATCCAGCCTCAGAGCACCTTCACCATCTTCACAGCTGCACCCAAAAAAGGGGCCATGAGTTTATGCCCTGGACAAAGGCACCAGCTCTAGCCTGGGGAAGGTGTTATTTGCCTTCCTGCTACCAGCTTCCTCTTGCTGGATTTACTCACATTTGCCCACGTGCAGGCAATTTCCCAGGCTCCGGTGGTGTCCCGGGCTCCCAGCTCATTGTCACCTGCGAATGTCACAAAGGGTGTTTTCACCAGGGTGGCAGGTGGGCAGTCCTGGGTGCCCCACAGCCACCTCTGCCCTGGGGCTCCTGCCCATGCCTGGGACCAGCAGCTCCTGGGAAAGTCTTCCTGTGACTTTCCTCCCAATCCAGCAAGCCACAACCACCCCTGCAAATCCACGGGACATTTCTCCTGCTACAACCACTGTGAGGGCAGGCTTAAGCTAAGCTGTTTTATTCCACAAATGCAGCCAGGCCATCATCCAGCCAGATAGTGAGGCTTTGCTGAAATGTGCAAACTCATTAAACCACTGTAATTTAATTGCTCGCGATTGTCCATCCATCCCCTGACCCCTGCACTCTCTGCAGCACAGGGCACAGAGGGTCTCCCATCCCCGCAGCCTGCCCCCGTCCCTGGCAGAGCAGGACCTGTGGTGGCAGGGGGGACAACACACAGTCCCCAGCCCAATCGGGCCATCAAAGCCTCCAGCACCAGGAGAACAAAATCATTTACTTAGGAAAAAAATGAAAACAGCCAAAAGGCTGCAACGGAAAACCAGGGAGAGAGGAAAATTAACTAAGAAATATGCAGCCTTGATGTCAATTCACTAAAGAATATTTATTGTCCTCTCACGCATCTTGCTTGCTCTCCTAACAAATATAATATTTTTGAAAGAAAGTCTCTCTTTACCACTGCTGTCTCTCTTGTGCCCTTTCTCTGTCTCACCAGCTCTGTCTCTGCCTCTCTGATACCAACTCTGACAAACCGTGCGATTCTGATGGAAAATTCATTAGTTGTCCCTTTTTATTTTCTTCCCCATTTTCCCAGTCAGCTTCGCGCCTGATCTGTCAGCCTCTTCCATCCTGATTATCTGGAGACGCCAATTTCAAAGAGACATCTTAATAGTGATGTCAACGAATTAATTAGATGTGTTAATGAGCTAAAAGCAACCCAAATTAAATTAATGCAGTAATAAGCACAGACAGCAAAATTAGCTCCAATTTCTGTAAATGATTCTGAACTGTACACAACATCTCATCCTGCTAGAACATTACCATCCCCCAAAGCTAATCAAGAACTCCAGTGCAATTAACTGCTTAATTACAAAACACACACACAGCTCATAGATCCAGCAGCAGGAGGGGTGCGCTGGGCTGCGGAGCGAGTGGGGAAATTCTCTGCAACAAACCCTGCACATCAGCCCTGCCACAGAGGCTCTGCCCCCACCAAAAGCACCCCCCAGGCTCCTCAAAGGGGGTGATCCAGAGTGAGGGCACGCACAGGGGGAGGAGGAGGGTGGCCAGGCGTGGTCCCCAGGAGGACCCTCCTTGCTGGCTCCCACCATGGGACTCCCAGCGTGGCTGGGGACGTTCGCTGGGCCCGTGGCAGGGCTGTGCCCATCGCTCCATGCTGGTTGTTGTGTTTATCAGACTGGGGGCTGCATGGAAAAGCCTAATTGTCCAGGTCTGCTCACCTCCCCCTGGGATGAGCGAGGAGCCACTAATAGCTTTGCAGAGCTGCTCAGGTATCTGATTAGCTCTAATTGCAGCTGGGAAGACAGAGGGAAGGAGCGGGATAGAGCTGTGGACAGAGGGAAGGGGAAGAGGATGGTGGAAATGGGGAGAAAGGAAGGGCTGGGGGGAATGGATTGAAATCCCTGGAGGCACGCGTGAAGAAGGAAAGAGAATGGCGAGGCCAGCAGAGAAATGATGGATGCAAACAGCAAAAAAAGGGAAAAACCAGGCAAACAAAGAACTGAAGGCAGAAACAAAGGGAAGGAAGGCGAGACAAAGAGGGCTGCACACCGCCAGGCCCCGCGGAGCAGCCGGGACAGGAGGCTTGGTGGATACAAGAGTGGGTCTCGGACAGACCCCATCCCGGCCCTGCAGAGCTGGGATGGGCTGGAGACGGTGGGAAACACAGCTGCCTCATCGTGGGATGACACAACCCATTTGGAGGTTGTGGAGTCATTAGTCCGCCCAGTAAATGAAGAATATTTGCAATCAAGATGAGGGCTGAGATTCGCTGTGACAAATAACACCTCCGTGGTTCCCCTTTTTTCCCTCCACCTTTTATTGCAATTAGTTCAGTCTGTTAATAAGCAAAGGATATTTTTAGTTAATTTCAGTTCCAGTTAATTGATTCAAAAGCGAAACCCAGCAACTGAGTTAATTGATCCATGCGTCTTATGCTGTGGCGGCGAGGTACTCTCTGGGCAGCTGCCGTGGCTGGGGCTCGGAACAACACAGCAAGGATGGGAAGCAGGGAAGCAGCAGAGCCCCTGCCCCGAGCACGTGGGGTGAGCACCACCCCAGCAGCTGTGCCACTCACCCCTTGGTGCAGAAGAAGCTGCAGGGCGATGGCCTTTGCACGCCTGCCGTGGGGAGCGTGCCAGCCCCGTGCGGGTCGCCATGTGTGCACTGCAGCAGAAATGCTCGTGCCAGAGGGCTCGGTGAGCGGGATGCCCTGGCTGGCTCCATCCAGAGGGATGTCCAGCCTGGCACACTGTCTCTGATGGGCACAGCGGGAGATGGTGTTTCAGAAAAGCGTGCTACCCGTGCTGCTTTCCACTTTCCTCGTGCTCCCTGAGCTGCCTTGGCAGAGATGCTGGAGGGTGCATCTCTGGCCAGGGATTTTAGCTGCTACTTATAAAGCTGTTTCCATGAGTTTGTCTAATCCCCTTTTCCTCCTGTGGCAGTAAGTTCCCAAAGTTCACTACCTGCCGTGCCCAGAAGAGCTCTTTTTATCTAACTCAAACCTAATCTCTTACTGTTTTCAATTGAGTGCCTCTTGTTCTTGTGTTTACAGGATTTGGTGAATGACCATTCTGTGTCCAGATTATCCACTGCCTCCAGGATTTCCTAAACCTAAGCCAAATCTCCTTTCATCCTTTTCCACCTCTGCCCAGCAGTCAGCACCATTCCTTACCTGCCTTGTGTGTTTGCATCTTGTCACAAGGGTCTGGTCCATCTTTTCCGCTGGAAGACTGGATCTCCTCACCTGTGAATCCAACACAAGCGTCTCCTGTCCCTACACTGCTGGTGCTCAGGGTGCTCACATCCATGAGCAGCCAACACTGAGCAGCGTTTTCATTCACAGAATCAAAGAATAATTTGGGTGGGAAGGGACCTTTAAGACCATCAAACCCAACCATTAATTTGGCACTGCCAAGGCCACCACTGAACCACGTCCCCAAGTGCCACGTCTACACATTTTAAATACCTCCAGGGATGGTGACTCCACCACTGCTCCTCATCCACACCATGCTTGGGCACAGCTGTAAGTTCAGAAATCTGGGAAAAACATAAAAAGTTGTTGTGTTCCCTGTTGATGAGTAGAAATAAAGTTGGAATAAAAACCTACGTCGTTGAGCATACTTTGTACCTGGCCACTTTTTTCTTACTCTCACGTAGGAGTTACATTTTTTAGACAAATAATGCATTTTCACAGGGACATTAAAGATATTATTTCAGTCTCTGAGGGCTACATGCCATGGCACTGAGGACTAGTGATAGAGAGACAGACAAATGCCTTGCTCTCTGCATCTGCGGTGTAACTAAGGACCTTCCTAATGAAAGAGCCTGATAAAAATAAGATTTTTCAGAAAGTGCATGCTTAAACAATCTCCTGCAATAGAGCCTGATAGCAAGTCTTTTGTGCCAGGAGCTCAATGTGATGCAGTTTCCCCTCTTCCCGGTTTTTTAAATAGGGTATTGCAATGCACTATCCAGGAGGAAAAATCAGTAGATGAAAGGCTGGGCGAGGAGCTGAGCTTCTTCGGTGTGATTGGCTCTGAGAGCCCTCAGCGTCTCTCAGGAACGAGGTGCAGGTCCCAGCCTTTGAGCCAGAATTTGAAATAAGGGCAATCCTTCCCTTGTCAGAAGCAGCAGGGACAGTTTGGTTTTAGTGCTCGTTGGGAAAAGTTGAAGGGAGAGGGTGCTCTTCAATAATGCTGCAAATTACCCTCACTTTAAAATGCTAGTCCTTGATTCGTCAGCCTATTTTTGAATAATTTACAGTGGATTTGGCAGGTTGCTGTGATATACAGTGTAATATGCATGTGGAACTCTTTCAGAGCAGAAGATAATACTTTCCAGGAGAAAAAGGAAACAATTGTGTCAAAACAAGCCTTAACCACTGAGGTTTACCTGTTTCCTAATACACAGGAGTTTGCAAACATGACTCCCATTAAAGCAAACGAGACATACACATATGAGTCTGTCTGCCTTGAGAAGAAAATATTCTTCACAAGTGCCTTTCTTGGTGTTGGATGATCAATCCACCATCTGCTTTTATTTATTCATGATTTCTCAGACTACTACAACAATATTGACATTAAATACAGCTTTGGCTTATTAATTTTTTTCATTCATATGTATTTTAAGTCAATTTTATTGACTTCCCCTTGGCTTGCTCTTTTAGCTGTTTGCTTGTTTTCCTGGCCTGCTGCTTTGTGCCTACCCTTACATCCATTTCCAATATTTTCTTTCCAGCTCCGTGCTTCTGTTCCAGGTAGCCACCAGAGAGTAATTTTCTGTTCCAGGAGCTGTGGATGAGCTGAATTCCGACCTGTTGACCAGACTGAATATTTCCCCAGCTCAGGCTGCAGGTTTGGGGCAGTCCTGCTTATCTCAGGTTGACTGAGGCTCCAGCAAGATGCTGCCAGACCCTGTAGCTGTTCCAAGGTGGTGGCATCAGGACATCCACATCCCAAGCAAGACCGTCAGTCTCCCCCACATGCAGATTATGTCACTTGCTCTCAGCAGCGTTTGTGAAACTCAGGACAGACAATTGTTAATCATATTAGTCCCCTTTCCTGTCTCATTGCCCCCAAGATCCAAGGCCTGGCTAGGGCTGCACATTTGACAGCCCACCTCTGACTCTGACCTGTCCCTACCCTTCCAGCTCATCTCCACACCCCTTCGCTGCCTCATCCCAGTTTCACGTAACACAGACCCCATCAAACAACTAAGCCACAAAAGGCTCCCAGCCAAGGACCAAGTCTCCAGTCAGACCTTCACCATTAATTTCACAACAGATCTTGCCTACAAACACTTTCAAGTTTTGGATCTTGCTCTTAAGATGTTATCCCTGTGAAAGGGGACAAGTCTCATTCTACCCCAGGAATTCACAACCCTACGCCCTCCAAAAGCTCCATGTCCATTTTAGGGCGTATTGTTTCCTGTAAGATGTTTTCCCTGCCTCTCCAGTAATCTTCCTTTTTTTTCCTCTGTTTCTGCAGCTTTATCTTGCCCGTGTCCCTCACGAGTCCGTACTCGTTCCTCTTTGTGCTCTGCTCTCTGATCACTGCTTCCCCCTCTTGTCATATCCTGCACTTGTGGAGTAACAACCTGTCACATTCATAACCTCTTTGCACCAAAAATGTTCTTTGATCTGTGTAAACTACATTTGATGCTGAAATCCTTGATATTAATATCTTTTGTTTGTGTGTCAATGTTCTCTAGAATCTAATTAAGCAGTGTTTTGAGAGCATTGTATATGTTTGAACAATTTGGCAGAGCAGACAATATGAGCTATTGACCTGCAAGGATAAATTGTGCTTGCAGATTCTAGGAATTCACACGTGCACGCTTCTTTATGCTGTTTCTTCTGAAATATGTGCTTTCAGAACGAGGCCTTGCTTTGTAATAATCTCTGCAAGGCTTAATCAAGTATCTGCTCATGCTCTTTACTGTAATTGCAGTGGCAGTTACAGCAGGGCACAGCAGATGCAGGTTTAAGCTACCAACAACACACCCAGTATTAAAATACAACAAAGAACAAGTTCTACCCATACACTAGTAATGGAGATTATTCAGTCAATAGCCTCTCGTTATAAATGAATAGGCTAAATTGCCTTTGAATGATGTACAGATTGACAAGGCGGGGGTCAGCCTGGTGTAAGTGCTCACCCTGACTTGACTCGAGTGGTTTGAAAGGTGGCACTGAACGGCAGAGGGGTCAGGGGTGTGGGGCCGGGCGGCGCCGAGCACGTCCTCAGAGGGTGCACGGTGGCTCTGCGGGATGCTCAGGACCCGGTAGCAAACACCGCATGCTTCTGCTGGATTGGGCCCGGAGAGGGGTTTCAAAAGAGGGAGGGGGAGGAAAAAGAGAACAGCAAATTGTAGCAATGAGAGGCGGAGAGGTGGCTCGGCTGGGTGAGGGGCTGTGGTCGCACTCGCAGCTGGCCCCGCTCGCTGGGACAGGTCTGGGGGCTCAAGGCAGGAAAATTGGGCCATTCTGAGCTTACCCTGCCTTGACACCTGCTCAGATGTAGCTCCCAGGTAAGAGTAGCTCCCAGTCCTGGGCCTGGGGCCCGGATTCCCCATCCCCATCCCAGGTACTTGCTGTTCAGTGGAGGACACGATATCAATACAGGGGCCTTATCTCATTGCTTAAGAGCTCTTCAGGGAGCTGGAATCCAGGAAGACCAGGATATCAGTGATACCAGTGATACGCACCGGGTAGGACTGGGAACAATGGGGAATGGCTCCACAGGACTCCGCAGTACTGGCCTGGAAACAAGTTAGAGGTTCAGCTTGGGAGACAGGCACATTTTGAGTGGTGGGGGTAACTCACCCTAAACCACCTGTCCAGTGCTGCTACAAGGGACAAACCTATGGCTGGAGCCTTGAACGTGTCTCTGCTCCTGGAGCAGCAAGCACAAACCTCAGGACATGTGAAATAAAGAGCACTCTTGCACAGGGGAGGTTTGATGGAAAAACAGGCAGGGCTTTACTGCCAGGAACCAACCCCACCATCCCTCACCTCTGTTCTGCTGGTGCTGAACAGCCAGAGCCCCCAGGGCTAAAGTCATACTCCAGATAAGGGCCCACCAGCTGACCCAGCCACACTCCTGGGGAGCCCTGCAGCTCCTGCCAAAATCATCAGCTCCCCACAGCTGATTTCCTCAGCTGGGCACTGGCACAGCCCCGAGGGGTCCGGTCTGCCTGAGCCTCCCACAGAGGCTGCAGGGAGAAAAATGTTCCCTGATGGGAATCTGAACTTTTGTAACACTGACCTGGTTTCCTGGGTGGTTCTGCCTCCTTTTTCCTGTTAACAGATAATGTCCCATGGCTGTGTACAAACATACCTGCTTTGCACGGTGCTTTGGGCCAAGGGCAGATGAAGGGCAATGGGGCCCTCCATGGTGGGACTTCGCTTGTGCTTCTGCATGGGGAGAAACTTCCCTGAAGTGCAAGGCTTTTCCAGCATTCGGGCATTCCATCTCTGGCCTCCAGGAAGGCTGGGCTCCTCCAGAAACAGCACAGTGCCATCTGTTGGCTTCCTCACCCTGCGATGGATCAGAACCCTCCAAAGTCCTGGAAAATCGGAGAAAACTGAGGAAAAAAAAGTTACGTGCGCCCCGGCTTTCCCCAAGCTTCTGCCCGTCCTTCTCACTAACCTCTGCAGGCAGAGATGATGGGTCTGGCAGTGGAAACACTTTGTTTTTCCATCTGATGCCTGGCGTTGCGTGTGAGCGGGGCTGTGGCGCTGCTCTCCTCGGGGCCCTGCTCCTCCAGCCTTAACGGTGCCGGTGACAGCTCAGTCCCACTGGGATCCTGGATAATTAACTACCACCGAGCACCAGGGCTCCTCCAGCACACCTTCCTGGAGTTCTTTTCCAGGCGGAAATGGAGAATTTATCAGGGATGCTGCACGACACTGCTGGAAGTGCTGGTGTCCAGAAATCCTGGACAGAAGGACAGCGCAGGCAACCTGTGTCTGGGGCTCACGTGCCTGCACGGTAAATCCTAAAAGTCTGACTTTGGCACAGCAAACAGAGCAGAAATGGCCATTTCCTGAGAAGGCTCCAGTCCAACGTGCTCCTGGGTGTAGGAATGAGTGTCCTCCAAGGGCCCCTGGGCTGTCTCACTATGTTTTGAATGGGAGCACCTACGCTGAGGTGGTGGGTGGATTTATCTCCGTGCATTGCTCACACATCAGCTTCAGTGCTCGGGGGTGATTCAGGCTGGATGACTCTGAACAAATGAATATTATATTACCACTGTACAGGATTAAGGAACGTGTCTCTGCTCCAAACATTTTTCATGGTATCAAAGAAATAAAGAAAAAAATGCCAAAAGAAAACTGAAATTCCTGATGGGAGGTAAAAAAGGAATTTTTTTTAATATTCTTTTACCCCCTTTTCTTGCTAGAGGAGAAGATTTTGTAAGTAAACCCAAAGACGATGTCCCTAGAGAGGCACTGAGGGGTGCTGCCTGGGGCAGGGCAGGAAGTTCAGGATCTAATCCTGATCCTGCCCAACCTCCCCTCCTGCCTTGAATTTTTCACCTGTAAATGCAGAAGATTACACTGCTGTACCCCTCCACCTCACAGGAGCAACCCAGGCCCTCATTAGTTAAGTTCCATACCTACAAATGGAATTTGAAGATGTGCAGTGTTTCATAAATGTTAAATATTATTATTCTTGCTACAGAGCAAGAAGTGGAAAGAGAGAGTGATAAAGTTCAGCTGAAGAGCTCTCTCGTTACTGATAAAACAGTGTCTTGAATGATGTACGGATAGAAAGTTTACACCATTTCCACAGAAGAATGCAATTGTCACCTGGAGTAGTTTCTAAGTTCACTCGTGTCCAGACCAACCATGTTTAGTCTGGAGGTGGCCTAAGCAGCAGAGAGGACAAGAGAGGGTGAAGCTGAAGTGTCCCCACCCACATCTGCCCACTCCAGGAGCTGTGCTGGGGGCTCTCCCCCCATCCCCAGTGCCTGGTGTGTTTGCAGCAGCGGCTCTTTGCTGCTCTCTACCCAGAAATGGCGTTTTTCCACTCTGGAAAGTGAGACTGGGGAGATCCCTGCAAAGTGTCCCCGTGTTATTTAACAAGCCGAGCTGGCGAGCCTGGCAGCACGGAGTGAAGGATGGGCATCCCGCGGGCCTCAGCCCTGGCACCACCGCGGTGAGGAAGGGTCCTGGATTTCACATCCAGGCAGATGTCCCTGTGCTCGAGACAACAGTGCTGGGGCTTCGGTGGCCACAGGCCAGACACCAGGGAGCCAGCCTGAGGGAAACCTAAGGCTCCTAACATTTTCTACATTAATGCTAAGTGGAGGCAACGTTTGAGTCACTATTTCCGAGCTGAGACGTTGTGCTTGTTTCTGCACTCTCCCTGGGGATGAGCTCCAGCCACCAGGACATGGCAGGGGCTTTCTGGACTATTCTCAACAATTTTTTGAACCTGAGTAGACCTAAATTTCAAAGAAAATAATTTCCTCATCTCCTTCGTCACTAAACCCTCAAATATTTTTTAAACACACAAAGGGCAGCAGTACCCGATGGTCCAAGCTGCATTTTGGGAGAGAGGATGCTGCACACCAGGGTGAACCTGACCAAGGCAGTGGCCAAACGTGTGCCTCAGTTTCCCTTCCCATGAGATGCAGCCAACACCTACTGACCCATGTGCAAAACACTTCCTAAACAATGCATGGAAGGTCTTACACAAGTCCTTATTAATATTAATAATAATAATTGTTGTTGTTACTAAGCCAACTATAAAAATAATTTTTCAGAGAAACAAAGTGCCCTGTCTCGTGGTGATAGATTACACAATGCTGGAAATTACTCACAGTATGAAGCTGGTTTCCAGTCTGGTTCTTTTCAATAAATTATAGACCAAGCCCCGAGTGAGTACAGTTTACCAAAGTAAATTCAAAATAGGCAGAAAGTCTATTCTCCCATCAGTTGTGCTCGCGACCATTCGGGGTTTGCTCCTGATAGGAAGTTAAATACCCCCAGCAGTTTCCCAGAACCTTTTGCTGGAGCTGGTGGGGACATGGCCGGGCAGATGGCCCCGGGTTGTGCAAAGGACAGGGGGATCCTGGTGGGGATGGAGTCCGTGTGAAAGGGGACGCGTCCCAGCCACCCTCTGCTTCTGCTCAGCCCTTGCCCGCTGCTCCCCACCGCCTTACCGGGGACGGCTGCATCTCCCCCGCTGCACCACCGCTTTACCTATTATTCCCGGTTTTTTTTGGGGTCCTACGCCCTTCTTTATCCGCTCAGTTCCTTCCAGATGGGGCTGCCGCTTCTCCTCGCCGCTCGGCGGCGGTGCCACGCGGCGCTGCCCGCGGGCAGGTGTAGGGCAGAGCGCAGCATATGCCGCGGCTTTGGCAGCGCCGGCTGCGGCGGCAGCTCCCGCGCGTCTCGCCGGGCAGCGCTCAGCTGGGACCTGGCGCCGCTCGCAAACACCATCTGGCCTTGGCAGGCCCGAGGAGCCTTCCCCAGCACCGCCAGCCCGGTGCCAGCCGCGCTCGGCACGGCCGCGGGGCCGCCGCGCCGCTGGGGACAGCGCGCCGGGAAGGGACCGGGCGCTACTTGGGGGGGTTCCTCGCCTCCTGCCCCATGAGGAGGGGAGGCTTTGGCAGCCCCCAGGTGCGTCAGAGCAGCTCGGGCATCATCTCCTGTCCCCGCGGGAGAGGCCAAGTCCCTCCAGCAGCAGGCGGTGGGGAGGTGGTACGTGGCAAGGGAGCCCTCCTTGGGGCTCCGGCACATCCCAGCGAGGCAGCAGCCTCTGCTTCCAGCACCTGAACCTGCTCGGTGCGGGCAGGGCAAGAGCCACAAACGGGAATTATTTACGGCAAAATGAATCTCTCTGCCTGGTGGGTCTGCCCTGGAAAGCTGCCCTGTGCCTCTGACTGGCACGGCACACCTGGGACAGGTGGGTACGTGTGCAGTACTCCATCTCCTCCTCCCTAAGTACCAGCACTAAAACCATTTCTGGGTGTCTGGAGTAAGGTCAAAGGGAATTAAAAAAAACCCAAAACAACAAAACACCTGAAGCCTGCATGGCATTCTAACAAAGTCCATGAGGGCAGAGTCTACGGCTGCTACAAATCTGTGCAGGATACATCCCACTCTAGGATTTTAGGATAAACCTAAGTCCATTCAGTTTGCTTTTCATGATGCTCACACATTTTGCCCATACCTTGATTGCAGCCCTCTGTATCCCACCCACCCTCCAGGAAAGCCCTGCTCCTGCCATCACTCCCAAATCCCTTCCCGCTGAGGACTGCCAGGAAAAGGGTGGCATGACCTCGCATGTGCAGTGCTGAGCTCTGGGACCAGCTCTGGCCTGGAAATACCTGAGCTGTGGCGAGATGCTTCTGCTCTCACTGAGCTGTCCAGCGCTCCCAGCTCTCTTGCCAACGTGTGGTCACACCTTACAAACACATCTGCAAAGGGAAAGGGCACAGGAAGCCTGCAGGGAGAACTGATTCGCTCCCTTCCATGTGCAGTGAGGGGCCATTCCCACAGGATGGGACAGCCTCTGCAAAGCCTGACCATCGTGGGGGGAAAATGCAGGAGACAAAACTTTCTGGAATGAGCTGTGCTTGCAAACATCCTATCTTCCCCTGGGAAAAAGGGTTTTCCCCAACCCTCCTCCGCTACAGCAGCAGCAGCAGTTGTGAGTCAGCAGGGCCATGTGTATTTTGGCTCCCGGAGGGATTCTTTCCAACCTGCCCACCCTCGTGAATGGCCTCACTGCAGCAAAGCAGTCCCCGAGCTCTGGTGCTCCGGAGAGCAGGCAAGGGGTGCTCGAGGGCTCGAGGCCACGAGGGCAATCCTCACCTACCTCTATGCAGGCACCTCTCCCAGCTCACAAGAAAACTCTCACACCTTCCTAGCCAGTTCCACCAGAAACCAGTGCACCCATAAAAGCAACTTGCACCCACAGGAAGTGGCCGTGTGACATCAGCACCTGCAAGTGACCTCTTTTGTGTGTGTTCAAAGCCAGAGAACACAGCTAAGTGGCTTGGACCCCAGGACCCTGCTGTCCTGGGCAAAGCTGTGCATCATCTGTGCAACTGCACAGAAAATAAGCATGCAAAGTCACGGCTGCAGTGGAGCAGAGCATCTCACAGGGTCCATTCGCTGCTGTTTGCCAGCAAATTCTGGTTGCAATTGCACTGACACAAACCCACTGCAAGACAAGTGTCAGCAACACTACACCAAACCTCGCCAGCGCACCTGCCAGGACCCATCAGTGTAACAAACCCAAAGCTGACCTCTCTTCCCCTTGCTCCTGAGGAGGAAATGGTCTGATTTCTTCCTTGCCAAATCCTGACCTCCAAATGCAAACGAATCTCAAATTTTGCCAGACCCTTGCGTGCCAGAAGCTGTGAGCCCCAAGCAGCAAGGCGCTGCCTGTCCTGCAGACTACTTTGCGTAGCACAGATATATCTATCTATACCTATATAATCTATATTTATATATATATACGTGTACTACACAACTGGCTATTTTGCAAGTAGAGCAGCGTAAAGACAGGCTGACCCCAAACTTACTTGAAGCCCTGTAGCTCCCAGGCCTCTCTAACAGCGTGGCCACCCCTCTGGGATCCGTCTAGCCTGGGAAGCTAGGCTGCTGACAAAGGAGAAAGAAGAATGACAGATGCTCCCCATGCACGGAGGCAAATAGGGACGGGATGAGGGGAAAACGGGAGCCTAAAGGGAAAGAAAATGAGTGTGCACACACACACACACACACACATGCACACAAAGACAGGCAAGACAAAGGCAAGGGGGACAAGCAAAACGTGGGGAGCTGGAGAAACCACCCGACGAGCTTGGCGAGGGCTGCTTGCAGCAGCATCTCGTGCTGCTTCGTGAGATCCATCCAGGACATATCTGCATCGGTGAACCAGAATCCTGACACCGGTCCCTTTGATAAATATTTATCGTGCCTGGCTCTCTATCACTTCAGTTTCCACCAGATTAACCTCGATTCTTCCAACAAAAAAATGCCCTGGTGTTCTGCCTGACACACACACGCCGCACTGACCTTCCTTCTCCGGATTCCCCAAGGCCCTCGCTCCTGTTCAGCTAAGGGGAGAATTTGCTCTCATCAATCAGGACCGGATTTCTCCCACGCCATGTAAATAATTTAGAGGCACAAGCATCCATGGCACTGCTTATGTGCAGCCCAAACCCAGTGCCAGGAATCTTGGGAAAAGGGCCCAATAATATTGTACCAGTCCAAAGTAATTAAAGTGCATCATTACATATAAATTTGTAATTAAACACTTTAACGTAATCATCCCGCACAGCACGATTCCTGATGAATTAATTAAAAGAACTCCAGAAATTAATGTTTTACTTGTCACCATTGTTGTGCTAGCTGTAGCCGTCTCCCTGACTATTCCTGCAGCATGTTGTGAAGTAATTATATAATTACTGGGGAACGGGAAGGCCCAAAGTCCCAACAGAGGAGAAACCTGAAACAAAGTGGAAACAGCAACCACAAAAGGCAGAAGCAGTGCCAGTCTCCCCCCATTCATCCCCAGCAGAGGGGAGTTTGAAAGAGGAGGGGAACAATGAGGTTTCCATCAGCTCCGCATCACAGATGTGTTCTCCCAGGTGGGAACATCTTGCTCACACCCATATGTGCACGTGTAGGGGTGGCTCCTGCACTCTCCTGCTGTCTCAGCCTGGATTCCTTCTCCCCAGACAAAAGTCCTTGTCATGCAGAAGCAGGGCAGTCACACCAACAACTGCCCCTCTCCTTATGTGCCCATCTATTTATCTGCCTCTGTTCCTCCCCCTTCCACACCCTCCTCCTACAGCTCAGGGTTGGTGCCTGGAAGGGGGGGTTCTTCCAATCCCACTCTCCATCCAACCCTCCTTCCACCCAGACCTCCTAAAATCCCTCCTTTGTGCCCTACATTACACTGGCTTCAATTTCCTTTCTCCATCCTCTACTTCAGACCACAGCTGAACAACCTCATCCCCCCAAGGGCTGGCCACATTCTTCCCATCTCAGTGGCTCCGAGTGCCACCAGCTGCATGTGCCCCACTCCTGACAGCACTGAGCCCCAGGATTTGCCTCCTGCAGCAGTGAAGGGGTTAACGCTGGGCTCAAATTGAATCGTTGGATGCAGCGGGTGTTTGTGCCAGGCCATCCTTCTGTGTGTGTGTGTGTGCATATATCTACACACAGCGTGAGCCTCGCCAGCCCAGCAACTCCCCTGGGGATGCACACGGGGCATTCCTGCAACACCAGAGCCCAGGCTCTACCTGCTCTGCAAGGAAAACACACAGATGGGTGAAAGTAGGAGCCCCAAGGTGCCCCTGCCCTGCGCTGGAGCTGGGTGCCGTCAGCCTGCGTGCGAGGAAGGGCTGCCCGGCCGGCTCGCTGACCCTGCACCTGCATGAGCCCGGCAGGACCCAGCCGAGGTGACGGGTGGCACAGAGCCACGTGCAGTGTCCCTCAGCAGGGTGCCCTTGTTTGAACAGGATTTCCAGCACTGTGCAGACACTGGCTTCACATCCCTCTGCCGACAGGTCCGGCCACGGGACTGTTTGATGGGGTCTGCACAAGAGGGGACCCCAGGGTAAACCTCCCCCTTCTGCCACCCCACAAGCTGGGTGGGGAGCAGCAGGGCTGTCAGAGTGACCGTGTGAGGTGCTGGCCCACATGCTCCATAACAACGCTGACTTTCCTTAAAAAAACTTAACTTATGGCTACAGCACTCAGCCCGGAGTTGGAAGCTGCCAGTAGGGCAAAGGATCTCCTGATGTGCATTTTCCATGAATGATATTCCCAGTACTGGTTCCTACTGCTCACTGTGCCCCAGGAATATCCCTTATTATCCTGGGCACCATGCCTGGTCTCACCTGGATGCACCGATGCTGCCACGTGGTGACAAGTCTCTGCTTCCAGCCTGTGCCTTGGCATCGCAGCAATCAGTGGCTTTGTATTTTCCCTTTTTGTTGTTTTCTGCACAGCCAAAACCAATTAAATACAGACTGGTTTTACAGCAGCAAGGCAAGGGGATCAGGCAGAGTGGGGAAGGCTTGGAAGAGATGACAGTGCCTTCTGGATGAAGCACGGGACGGGGACCCAGCAACTCCCCATACAGGCTAAGGACTCATGCAGCATGTGACTCTGTTTCCCCATCTAGAGATTATGCTTAACTGGGGCTGTATTAGTTAACATTTGTACAGCTCTTTGAAAAAGTAAAGTGTTTGAGGCTTTAAATCCTGCCAGTGGGAACAGATCAACAAGATTTCTAACCCTTCTGAAAAATTAAAGCTTTTGCCAATTAAGCTGGCAAACGCATGGATGTGAATCTAAAAACCTCTCGAGCTCAAGACCAAGACCGAAGCCTCCTGAGAACAGCCTCTCCTGGCTGCTCCTCGCTCTCCTCCTGCTCACCCGTGTCAGAAATATATCAAATAACCAAGCACTAAGCCCTTTCAGCAGACACAGACTTGAAACATAACCAGGCTACAGGTAGAACTGCGATGGTGCCACCACTCTGGACATTTAAAATGGACAATGTGGATATGCAGATAACATCTTCTCCTACACTGCCTGATCTGACATTACAAAAATGTCATAGTAAGGAATAATTGACTTTAATTTTGCAATTAGCCCTGTAATTCGAGTTGCAGCTTTGATGCCACGAGCTATGGATGATCTCCATGCACACATCTGTCCCAGCATTGCCTGCGCCTGGGGGATGTTCTGGGGGTTAACTCACTGCTGGGAGGTTACACCCTCCTGGGTGACTCTGGGATTTAAGTGCAACACTTTATGCCACATAAAGCAATCTGCACGCCCTGTCTGTACATCCTTTTTTGGGCAGGTTTGCACCTTTGCAGGCAGAGCGGATGAGCAGCAGCAGCAAGACAAAGACCTAGGGAAAACCACAGCTCAGCAAAGGGAAGGGCACTGCCCACCATCACACACACGCACTCGGAGAGGGACGTGGACTTACCTGGAGTCATGCAAGCCAAAGGAAAACCACACAGGACAGTGGCAACACCACAGTGAGTGATGGTGAAGCAAATCACTCAATAACTGAACATCCTATTCCCTTCCAGACTAACTTCCAAGCTGGGATGTCCCCACCAACAGTGGTTCAGCTTGTGGTAGTTCACCAGCCAAAAGCAAACCCCTGTACCTGCTGTAGCTGCCCGGTGTGTCCACGAGGATGGCTGAATAGAACAGGCACATGGGTTGCAATGCACGTGTGCCCAAGCAGGGACACCTGAAGCAAAGTCAAGGCACACTTGGGCAGCAGTTTTTGGTGAAGCCATTTATCCTGCAGGCTCAGACCTCAGTGCCTGCCCAGCTCTGTGCTGTGGGAAAATGCCTGGCAGAGCCCACGGGAAGGTGGCTCTGGGTCCAAAGGAGTTCGGAGACATCAGCTCAGGCTTCTGCTCTCTGACCAACCCATGCAACCTGAAATAAGTCACTCGGTGTCCCCGTGGGGGTGGGAATAACCCTGACACTGCACCCTCTGAGCCAGGGCTGGGGTGCTGCCTGGAGGGGGTGCCCCGTCCTCCCTGCCATGCTAACCCCGGGAAAGGTCCGGCTCACAGGGCCAGGGGCCCCTTCTTCACCCTTCCCCAGTCCCCAGTGGAACAATTTACCTTTCGGAGCAAGTCCAAGATATTAATTAAGATAAATTTACCTCAATTTTGAGATTCTCTTATCATGTAATTTATCAAAATTATGTTAATTATTTCTGTAGGGCAGCAAAATTATTACCTCTTCCGTGTCTGATTTGTATTAATATTCATAATTTAATAATTCAGCATCCAAGCCATCTGGTTTGGGGAGCCACGCTCCTTCCCCTCCCTCTGCCAGAGCCAAAATGCTCCCCCCTCCCCACTCCAGCACCCATCCAGGCAGCCCCCACCGGCTCCCAGCTAAAACTGTGCCACGGGCTCCTGTCGGCATCGGTGCCGGTGTCCCCCCGGTGTCACTGGGGCTGTCGTGGCGGGATCCTGATCCCCCGGGGAGGGGGAGCAGCCCTTCTCCTGCGCCAGGCTGAGCCTCTGTCACCGGCACTGTCTCAGCCCGGCAGGTGAGCGCAGCTGAATTGACATTTTCCACACTTTGTGATTTTTACACTGTAATTTGACATAATTAATGCCTACATTACTGCTGATAATTTAGCTAGTTAATTAAACTCGGAGGAGATAATTAAGGAGAGGCTACTGCTCGGACTGCTAATTGTTTTTGTCATTATTTTAGGGGCCCGACAGCTGCCGGCTGAGTCATCCTCCCCATCAGCTGATGGCCACACGTGACGGCGGTGCCGTGGGCACCGGGTGCCCGGTGAAGCGGCTGAGGGCTGCCGGCAGCTCGGCCCTCCGTGGGCTGGCCGGGAGCCAGCGGCCGCCGGCCGGAGCCGCGCAGATGGCGAGCGGGGTCCTGCGAACGCGCGGCCCCTGCGCTGCCCCGGCCCGGGGTGAGAGCCCCCGCTTTGGGGCTGGAAGAGACGCGGAGAGATGCAAAGAGGTTTTTGCAGAGGCAGAGTTGAGTGGTGGGCAGGAATCAGCCTCCGGCGAGCCGGGGAGGGCAGAGAGGGAGGATGCTCAGGCCAGCGGTCCGTGAAACGGCTCAGGTGCTGTCAGCTCATGCAGCAAAAGGGATCCCGGCACGCTTTGGGGCTCACGTAGAAGCAGAGATGCTGCCCACCCAGCCAGCTGGAGAGGAGAGTGAGACCTGCAATTCCCTGTGCAGCAGTGCCAAGTGCTCGCCCTGGCACTGGGGAAAGCCCATCTGCCTGCAATCCCCAGAGCAGGAGGGGAGGGAGGGCAGAGGAGGGTCCCTCGTCCCCATGTGGGTGGCTTTCCCCTTAACCCCACCCCAGATGCCCTGGGCTGTGCTGCTGCAGCGTGTGCCTTCTCCGTCTCAGGTGCTTTGGCTCCATCTTTCACTGTGGATATAACCGAACACTTACTGAACACAAAAGCACTGGGCGACAAAACCACCTGGTCCCTGAAGAGAAAAGGACATCACCAAGCCCAAGTCCCTGCTTCCCACTGTGTTCCTCATCTCCTGGAGCCCTTTTCTGGCCTCGTCCCACACCACCCACCCTGCACCGTTCCCTGCAAGACTCCAACCAAAGCCCCAGCTCCCCATGGCACCTGACACGGGCACCAAGTTCAAAATGACTTGGTCAGTGCCTGTATCTCTTCCATGCCAGGCCCCTTGTTCCTCCATCCTGCTCGGCAATGACCTAAAATCACGTGGGAGCAGAGAAGCCCTCATCCTGTGGCCAGCTGGGAGGTGCAGGACCTCTGCATATCCCAACCGTTCCCCCTTCTTCCCTGCAGTCTGGTGGGAGGAAGGCAGCTTGAGGCACAACCATCAGATTATTCCTGCTCCACGACAGCTAGAGAAACTTTGTCCGGCCTTCCTGACATGCAAAGCCCCCCAGCCCACTGGGCAGCACCAGCCCATGGCCCCAGTGGCCAGTTTCCCTCCCCACCACGGGCAGCCCTGCCAGGCTGTTTGCTGCCGGAGATTTCTTTCCACCCTCTGCCTCCTGGCGAGCTCAGTGCTCCGAGCTGGAGGCCAGCTTGACATCTCAATCCAGAGATTAGGACAGAGACTGGTCACTGCCCAGTTCTGGCGAACGCCCTTCAAATAATTTGATTAATCATCTTAGCGCCACTCGGCGCAGTTGGCATCCTCCAGAATCGAAGCCTCTCCTGAAATGCTGTGCAGAAAAGCCATGAAGCTGCCGTAAAGGTTCGACCAAGCATGGACCAAAGCAGAAGCCGGGATTCCAGAGGCTGTGCACTGGGTTGGCTAAATACTCCCCCTAAATATCTCTACAGCTAGCAGTCAGAGACATATGAGATGTGTAACAAATTGCACAGGGGCTGCTTTTCCTTCTCTCACTGTTAGGAAGAGATTTTTTTTTTTTCCCTCCTGCATTTCTATTTATCACAATGCAAAACAGAAACGTGCCAAAAGGATTTTATATTTTCACTTGGAACAACAATATTTGGACAGCCCCAAGGATAGCAACTGCAGCAATCATGAAAAAGTAATACTTTGCGCTTCTGTGGTCCCTTTCATCCAAGCATCTCACAGCACTTGGCAAATGTTGGCCCTGATCCCACGGAGGCCCATGCACATGGATCATCCAATATAGGAATTCATTCCACTGGGTTCAGCAAATCAGGACTGTGGGGCTCTGTGGGGCTCTGGAGTTGCTCACCTCCACGCTCGCCGAGTCAGCTGCTCCATCAGCACTCACACTGCATCCTGAGTTATTTGTTGATATTTAAGTCTGAGCTCCTGGAGTCAGGGGATTGTGTTTCCATTTTGAAAACTCTCTAGTTTGTCATCTTGGTGCAATCCCTGCAACAGGAATCCTAAAATCTCAGAAAGCAAAAGAAAAATAAGACAAACCAAACATACTCCCTTTCCAGCGTGGTGCTTTTTTGCAGGCTCATCTCTCTTTAGAGTCGTGCTTCAGGATTTCTGTATTTATTTTCACCAGAAGACAGCAATTCCTGCACTCCAATACTCATAAAAGAATAAACCCAGCTGATCTCAAACTGCTCAGGGAAAACTGTGGCAGGGAGAGCGATTTGCCAAGATCTGCAGCAGTGAAAAGCATAAACCTCAAATGTCCTTGTTCCCAGTGCCTCCCCTGCCAGAGAGACAACCACAGTCCAAACACTTGAGGGTTTGGTTGGAGTTTCTACTGTCATTGTTTTCTTGCGTAAAATCAAAAAAACTTTTCTTTCTTGCTATATCCAATGCCCCAAAGGCCCACCAGGGATGGGAGGCCAAGAGCTCCCACAGGCAACATCCCTCCATCTCCCACTCGTGCTCCAGCACCGAAGAGTGGCCAACGTTCAACACAAAGCTCACGCCACGGCCCTCTTGCAGAGCTCCTGGGGGTCATCCCCCCTCAAATGGAGACCTTGCATGTCACCCCTGAGGCCGTGGATTGACACCTCCATGAAGGACATACTAATTGTCATTGCTAATGAGTCCCTCTGCCACAGTGAAGCAGTGGGAGATAATCAGCCATTGCTGTGAGAGTGGCTTCCTTTAAGCATGAAGAGGTGGCCCCTTCCTCTTTGCACCCCAATCCCAGCCTTATTGGGTCACCAGATTCCTCATAAGTGTAAGGATGTTTTTGCAAAGACCCCTGGAGAAGCCACTGCCAGTGCATCAACGGGACAGCTCAGCTGAGCGGGAAGCATTGTCCCATGGACGTGCCAGGACATCATCCAGTGCGTCACTGGGCAACTTGAAGGTGATTATGGCTACCCTGGGAAGTGTGGCCCCAGGTGACCAGCTACCACCCAGAGCTGATGGCCTTTCAGGGCTGTTTTCTGCTCCTGGGGGCACTTCCAGCAAACCATCCAGCCTCTCTGTGTCCCAGCTCCTTCCCCCGCGAGGAAGGACGTGTTTGCCGCACTCGGAGAAGCGCAGCTGAGCGGTTAAAACCCAGCAGAACTTCAAGCCACCCTTCCCCTCTCTCACCTCCGTGCTATCTCCCAGTGAAATGAACCTCTCCTATCTGCCCAGTCCAGCGCCTTCATCCCAGCAGAGACAACCTCAGCCCTGCCTCCCCTGACCCCCTTTCCCTCGGACGTGCTCGTGCAGACACATGTGCGCGGGAAGAGCGCCCTTAGCACCGGAGGGGAGCGAGGCGCAAAGGGAGAGCATTAGGTGGAATGAGAGATAGCAAAAGCACAGGCATATCAGACGTCTCCAGGCAAGATAACACGATAAATAATCAATCAATCCCTACAAAATCCTTAAGTGCTTGATGTATCCTCCCGCAAATTGAATCACTTCTTCTACCAGGAAGTTCTCTCTTGTAAATAAATGAGGGCAGAAATGGCCCATATTGAAAAATAATGTTGTTAAAACCACTGATTAAGTTTTACACAAGCATATGAGAGCAAACTAAAAGGTTTTAGCTTTTTAATTTAAGAAATGAGGAATATGATATAATTTCAATTTGTGATGAGATAAGATGTTCTCGATATTGTGGCTTCAATTGGATTATATCCTAATGTACTCTTATAAAGTGTCAGGCTAGCTGCAGATTAAGGTATGTGTGTAATATTCTTTATTAACAATTTAATGGACTTGCTTTCACTCTATCCATCTTAATCAGTGTTTCCAGTCCACCTGGGAGATCTAGTTAGTGCAGAACCTGAAACTCCAACCTGATGAAAGAGGGAACTCAGTGATCTGTCAGTGTCAAAAAACAAGAGGGAAGTACTGATAAAAGACTGTTGAGGATCATCTTTAACCTCCTGTCATCAGCACCACTCCAAAAGCTCTCAACAACTGCTCTTGGAGTCACTCAACGAGACATATGCCCTTCCTCAGATCTGCATCCTTCCCCTGCCAGAATAATAAAGGGGCTTTTGGCAACAGGCAGAACTTACCAGATCACAAAACGTAGTTGCCTGGTCTCGAGGGACCTGCTCCTATAATCCTATTTTACAGTCAAACGCCAGTGCAAGAGCAGCCTGGTTGTGTGGACTCTCCAGCACTTGTCCATAGTCTCTGCTCTGGTGCTTAGACACTTCCATCTCATTTCCCTCTGAAATTTGCTCATATCTAGTTTGTATGCGCATGTTCTGGTATCAGCACTGGCCTTTAGCTTAACCAGCTCCTCTCCCTCCCTTGTGTTTATCTGCCTGTGCAATCACATCTCAGCCTTCCTTTCACTGGGCCAAATAAGTTGTGCTCATTTAGTCGTCTCTCATAGAGGGGCTTCCCAACACCTTCCCCACTCTGATGACCTGGCTCTGCACCTCTTCCAGTTTTCCAGACTGCACACACCACTCAAAGTCCCCCCGTGCAAATGCTTTCCCATCCCTTGGAAATGCCATCTCTCCAGGTAGCTCCGAGAACCAAGGTGCCACCCCAGCCAGCTCCTGCTCTCCAGGCACCCACCTCTCCCACCCCCAGGCAGCCCAGGAGGGTTGAGTCCTCCACCCCAATCGAGACCTTTCATACTGCAGCTGTTTGGTGAGAAATTGCTATTTCACACACACACCAGCCCACCACAGGGTGACCGGGACGGCTCGTGATGCGCTGCACGAGATCTCACCGCTGGCTGGTTCCCCACCTCCCCTTCCCCACCACTCAGACTGCCGTGTGCATGCACAAACAGGCACTTGGTGCACGGAACCGGGAGCAGCAGCCTTGTAAATAATGGCCAATCAGGGGGGGAAAAAAAGAAGTTTATACATCTCATCTCCTTTAATTCCCTTGCAATGCGATGATTCTGCAAGGGTGGGTCGGTCGTAGCTGCAGGTGCTCCCGGACGGGGGAGGAGCACAAAAATGAAGTTGTTTGCGGCTTTTGATTCCATCCCTGGAATTATTTACAGCTGCAGGCAATATTAAACTATGTAGAGCAAGTGTCCTCATTTACATGCTAATTCATTTATACCCTCTGGATTGATTTCTCCAATTCATTTTCAGCCCACTAACTCTTCTGATATGAATTATATTATCACCTCCAGAACAGCAGCAGGGAAATGTGACGAAGCCACCCCAGCTCTTCTGATCTCTAATTGCCCTCGCTGTTCGGAGCCGGCATGGCCAGCTGCAGCTTTGCCTCCTGGCTACCAGCACCCAGCTTCCTTCCATCTCCTGGAGAAAAACCAGCGGTGTGGCTCGGAGAGGGAATCATCTCACTGCCATCGCTCGTCTTATTCTGGGGAAGACCCAAGAAAGAGGACCTTGGGCTTGCTTTGGAAATCATTCCCTCTCTCTGCCCAGGAGGAGGAACCACCTCATTTCAGAGTCCATCTGTGTTCTGCAGAGGGAAGTCCTGGAGTCGTAAAGAAATTGAATTAATGCTCAGTTTCCCAAGGGACTTTCTGAGGCTTCTCAGCTTTTCACAGCAGCCTCACACCGTGCTGGACAGACAAGACACATTCCCAGTTTTCCCTGCCTTGGGAATGAGATACTCACCAGCAGAAAGGACACAGTGCCCAGAGAACGAAGAGCTGGGAAGTCTGTTCACAGGTAGAAGTAGCTGGAAGCAGTAGGGCTTTACTCCCAACCCTGTCACTGACGAGGTTTAGGCATCCTTTTCCAGGAGGCACGTCCAAATATGCAGAGGCCTCTCTGGAATCCCTGGTTGAGGTCTGCTAAGGTAACAGCAGAGAAAAGACCCATCTCCTGCACTACACCTAAGCAGAAGGGTGAGTCTCCAGGACACCAGATGGACGTGAGGGAGGGGAGAGAAACCACCAGCAAGTGAAGGAGGGCACATGCAATGATGAGGGTGCAGCACAGGGCTGCCCACACCCCATCTCCCTCAACACAACTGTGAAGTTGTGCAGGTTAATCCAGGTGCAAGGCAAGGCAGCAGCTGAGGAACCCATCACCAGGAAGATGCTCAGCTGGACAGAGCACCTGAATCTGGACCGCTGTGGTTCATCCTGGCCAGACACTTCCCTCTCCCTTTGGCCCAAAGCGTCATCCAGCACAGGAACCCAACGTGTGAGATAGACACCAACACTGTGGTACGTATAGACACATCCAAACTGGATACACAGACATGGCATTTAGTATTCCAAAGACTTCCAGAAGCCTTTCTACAGCCTAACTCATTCCTTGCTTATACCCAGCATCTTGTTTGAACAGCATGATCTGTCAGAGGGACTGGATGGTCCAGGACTGATGGAAGTTAAATGGGACCACTTCCCCTCCAAAAATCTGAGCAAAATGAAAGCTACAGGGAAATAAAGAGGGTTTGTGGTTTGTTTTTTTTTTTTCCTGGCTGGCAGGGAAAGGGCAGCTCTTTGTTCCTGATTTACATCATCTGAAACAATTAATTTGTGCAAGCCACAGTACCATTCCCCTTGACATCCAGTGTTTATTATGCTTCAGACCATTTCAAATGAGCACTTGAAAAGGAGAGGGAGCCCCTCTGCCTCCTGATCACTGGAGGGAAGGAGAAAGTTGTCCTAAACAGAACAACAGACTGTCCCTTCTTAATGGCACTTCAAAGCTCCTCGGACAGGAAAATTGATAATTGTGTCAAGTACAGTTTTTCTAAACTTCATCACTTAGCGCTGAAAACTGGGCTATTGAATTCATATAGTTCTTTGATCAAGACCAGTTAATTAAGTTATTCCCTTGATATGACTCTTATCACTTTAGTGCCAGACCTACATCACACTTATGCAATTTACATCCTGGCTTTGATATGCATCGTTTAAGCTTCCCAGACCAAAATCACCGGGTTTCTGTAGATTCCCTGCTACCTTGCCAGCTTCACCAATAGGATGGGCTACAGGTCAGTTATTGATAGAGAGACTGTGCACCCCAGCAGGCTCCTGGGTTTCTCTGCTTTTGGTGACTCCTGTCATTCCTTCCCACCTGACACCTCCTGACCCTTCATCCCCACAGCCATCTTCCATTCGCCCTCTATTTCTGACCAACCATCCAGGGGCTCTTTCAGCAAATCCTCCTCCTCCTCCTCCACACTTCTGCTTTCCACGGGAGAGTGACAAGCTCCAATTTAGGTCTCCACAGTTTTTCTTGGGCTTATCCCCTTAAACCGGATTAGCTAACGTCTTAATGCCAGTGACACCAGTCACAGCTCACCATCTGATCCTGCCTTTCAGGATTTGCTGCATCTCTGCACTTTCCATTGCTAAACCAGATCCTCTGATCTTTCCTTCCAAGCCCCCCAACTCCCCATCACCATCACCCTGCCACCGTGGCCTGCTTGTTTTACTCCTCACATCTAAGAGATGCCCAGATCTCCTCCTTTCCTCACCCAGCACCTCCAGGGTCTGAACTCTTCCAACTTGCTGACAGCCTTTGCACTTTCCCTGTTTTCATACCTACAGCTATCTCTTCCAGACTGTTTCCTTCACTTTGAGATACAGCCTTCCTGGAACACTCAAAGCACCCCTTCCCTGGGCCTCCCTTTTCTTCTCTATCAGGTACAAGATCTTGAGGTTTTCTTCCCCACCGCCTTTACACACAAACCAGCCCATATGGTGATTCCTCTTGTGTCTTTTAAACCCCCTCTACAGACCCACGTCCTTTCCAAGCACTCCTTCACTCTCCACCCATCTTCACTGCGAGGTGGAGATGCTGCTGCTGTTGTAGCTCTCTCCATGCAGCTGTGCTGAGCCGTTGCATCAGGGAGTCCTTTTCCTCCCACCTCCACCTCTTTGTCCTAGACCAGCTCATAAACACCTTAGGGTCAAACCAAGTGTTTCATCAAGCTGTCTGTCCTGATCATCTCTGTGTTCCTGAATCCTAGCGAGTCCCCTGCTCTCTGGGTGGAGGTGAGGGACTCCTTCTGGCTCAGTAAAACAATTCTTACAGGGCAAGGACCAGCCTGCATCTCCTAAAGAGGTTCTGCACCTGGCACCCACTTGTGACCAAGAGAGGAGATGGTGTGATCTGCAACTTTCCATCATGGTTCTTCCTTGCTGGGATGTGACGGAGGAACCACTGAGAGCAGTGTGAAGGAAAGACGGGCAATGGTCAGCCCTGGTGCTTGGCCTGCTCAGTCCCACCACGCCTCTGGGTGCTCCCCAGCATCTCCACCACGGCTCATTCTGGTTCCCAGCTCACTGCATGATGTAAAAACCAGTCACGTTCTCTGTATCGATCAGGCTGTCCCTCCACACACATGTTCTCTTTGTCCCCCCTAAAATAAAACCCCAACTGAGAAGAGTCACCAGCTGGAGTTTAATTTCAGACTCCAAGGCATATCTGGAGCCAATTTGCAATGCGCTTACTCCGAAAATCGCCCTCCCCTGTGACGCTTGACAGCTCCAGACCACAGTCCTGCTCTCAGCTCCGAAGGAAAAATGTTTTAATTTGTCACAAACCAATTATAGCGTCTCATCTATCCCTGAATTACTCATCTTGGCTACAGTCTAGGACAAAGGGCCCCTCTGAGAGGAGATTAGACATGGATATTAACAAGAGAAAAAGTGTCCACTGTCTCACCTTGCTGGGGACGCGGCTTCCAACGAGACAGGAAAAGGAAACCCCTCCTGACTGACAGCCAGAGGGAGGGCTCCCATCCCACAGCAAATCCCTCGTTTCACGCGGAAGAATAGTCACGACAAACTCCGTATTCAAATAATATTCATGCATGGCAGATAACAGAGTCACGGCTGGCAGAGCTGCAGCATGAATATAAATAACCTTCGCTCCCTCGGCTGCCGCCGCAGCCGCTTTGCCGCCGTGCCGGAGCGTGGGTGAAGGGGCTGTCAGGGCAGGGCAGGGGCAGGGATGCTCCGGTGGAGGCACTGCCTCTTCTGAGCTCCACGTGCTGCCCCTCCAACGAGGCCCCTTTCCCTTGGGCCCTGCACTGGGTCGGAATGCTCTCCCACGGGCTCCCAGCAAGGCAGTCCTCTCCAGCCGCCTCCTCCCACCCCAGCTGCCAGGCGTGTTTGTGGCTCTCACAGGGCACACCAGCATCCTGTGAGCTCTTGCTTTGGACCAGACCTAGTTTCCTGGGCTCCAAGTCCCTCTGCGTCAGTGCTCCTTCCTTCCCTTCCCAACCCTGCACTCTCTCCACATCAGTGCTCCTTCTTTCCCTCCCTGAATCCATGCTGGTCTCACGTATTACCCTTCAACCTAACAGCCGAGACCAGGGTGTCACCTTCCAAGCTGAGACACAGCCTTGAGGATGCTTTTGGACTGTCCCATCTCCTGAGCAGCTCACGTTCCAATTCACCCAGCTGGAAACAGGAGGCGAACACTCAAAGGCAGCCCCCACAGCTCTCATGGGCAAGAAGCACTTTGCATGTACAGTTGCAATGGTGACAAATTCCAGCCGCTTCACTCAGCAGTGGGGACAAAAAGCTGTGGGCAGAATTGGCCTCAGTCAGCTGGAAAAGCTGGATGTGTTGCTGCTCTGTCTCAAATAGACTCAAAGCATCAGAGGGCAACCACAACGCTCTCTTCTTCCCCATGCTCACTGCAGATCAGCTTCTTACTTGGATGAAGAGGGAGACGATGAAAGTCGATTTCCCTTTGTGCTCATGGCAAATAATTTGGAGAATTCCCCTTGTTTACTCAGAACTGTTAATGATGCGTCAGAAATTACCTCGGAGATTGTAATTAAAGAAAACGGCAGAAGAGAGAGACATACACACACACACACACACACACAGAGCCTAGTCAGCTTCATCTGCAAGTCTGGAAGCGACAGAGCCAACAGCAGCTTCCCCATCACCCCAAACCTGCAGAAGGATCCCCAAGAGCCTCCTAAATGGCAGAGGCTCAGGGGTGCAGCCCCCAGGCCCTGTGCAGCCCCCACGCTCCTCTTCAGCTACAAAGAAAGCAGTGCTGGCACTCCAGGTATCCAGGAGCTGGTGAGGCCACGAAGCTGACTGGAGGCCATCAGGAAATGAGCAGGAAGCTCAGCCCCCTTAAAACCATTTTGGAAGTGGAGCAGCTGACCTAGAAGAGTAATTAAGCTCTCAGTCATCACCGAAATGCAGACACCCACATGCACACAGCAATGTATCTGTCAACCCCCTGCCAGCCTGACCTCGGGGCTCGGCGTCTGGTAGGGCTGGAGCAGAGCACAAACAGCCCTTTTTTCATGGAGAAGGGAGAGGAATTTGACTCCCGTTCAGTTACAGGAGGGTGCCTGGATTGCCTAATTACTCAGGGGCGACCACTATGGAGAGGCAGCCGAGAGCTGGTTTCCCAACACTTCCCTTCCCGCTCAGTCCGAAGGCCAAATCCTCTTGCTTTGCCTTCTGGAGCACTTCCATGGGGTGAGCAAAGCTGCTTGTGCCAGGAGAGCAAACTGGGGTCAGGCAGGGGAATCAGCTCAGCTAAAAGCAGCCAGCTGGAGAAAAGCCATTCCCTTTCTCCACCTTAGCCAACAGCTTAGTTCTTCTAGGGCTCGTTTCAAGCATTGGATTAAGAGAATGGTGGAATTGCAAATCCTATGAGTCCCAAATTCAAGGCAGAGGAAGGAGGAACAAGCTGGGTCATCCTCACGGTCACCATGAGCAGTCGTCAGGGTGTGCAGGAGCTGTGGGACAGGCTGTACAGAGCTTGGTTTTGGTATACTCTGGCCACAGCCAGACAGCATTCCTTCAGTACAGACAAGAATTCGGGACTCTGGGCAGGATGCATTTGGATCACTGCTCCACTATTTACCCTCTCATCTTTGGTGGAGAAATAACTGAGGGCAGTCTTGCAGCCAGCCTCACACCAGCCCATCGCCCCCCATTCCCAGCGGCATGGCGAGGCAGCCTGGGTCCTGTCTCCCCTTCCACTCTCAGTATTTTTCTACCTAGAGACCACTAAAACCTTTTTAAACCCACAAAGCATTTCCACATGAGCCTCATATCCCCTACACCACGGCTACCATCTCAGACAGACCCCAGATGGGAGAAGGAGCAGTTTTCCCTTCAAAACCTATTCTTGGAGCACGCAGCTAGCAGGTGTACCGCTGCTGTCTGGCAGCAGTTGGCCTTCTCACAAAAGCAAACCCCACAGCAGGTCCAGCCACTGCCCCCACAGGGCCCTGGGGTTGTTCTTTAAGCACTTTGCTATCACATTCCTGCATAGGCCCATTTCCTGCCTGTTTTCAAGGTGGGTAAATGTTGGAGAGGGAAGGATTGGATGAATTTGGATGATGCTGCCACCGTCCTCCAAATCCATGCCGACTAAACTTCTTGAGGCTGGAGAATCAGAGCCTAAAAAGATGAAAGCACAGCAATAATGACAGCCTGGGACAGCTCATCAGGAAAGGTGTTTCACTCCTTCAGCAGCAGTGGTTTCAGCTCCCTTCCTCTCAGCTGGCAGCCCACAAAGGCAGGTTTAGTTCTGGGGATTTGCTGCTACTGCTCAGGTCTAGAAGAGGGGCCCTCCTCCCTCCCCTCGTGTTTACACACAACCCCAGGAAAGAAAGATCTTCCTGACAAGCAGACCAGGATGACAAGGCACAGCATGCCAGCCCCTGTGGTCAGCATGTCCCCACAGAACCAGTTTGTCTTCCCCTCTGGGTGAGCACAGGCCAAAATGGAGCAGAGCGTGGTGGCAGAGCCTCCGCCAGCCTTTTACCCGGTGACACCGTGGTTCTGCCACTCAGGTCACCAGAGCCACGGTTCAGCTCTGGCAGAACAAGCTCTGCCTCTTGTGTCTCCCACATCTGCTGGCCAGGCTGGGACCCCGCAGGCTTTGGGACGTGTGTGATGCTAAAGCAGCAAGAGGGGAATTGCATTTACCTGAGAGCAGGGGCATTGACACCTAAACAGAATCAGTGAAAAACCCCTTGGTGCCACTGCTCCCCCAGGACATGCACCTGTCCTGCGGGCTCTGGGCTAGGAAGTTGCTCCATCACAGGTACACCAAGCTCCAGAGAGGGACTGTCAGTGCTCACCGTGACCGTAGGACAGCCATACCCCCAGTATCCCCAAATCACACTGGGATGCTGAGATTTGCTCCAGCAATTCTTTATTGGGCAAAAGCATACGCAGGTAGGGGGTGTTCCACCACTTGTGCATCCACTGTGGGCACCAGGAAGCCCCTCGGGCACTGGGTCCCACCCCGAGCACATCCCTGCCCGGGCCGGAGAGTCCCACTGCCACCTCGTGGGAAAGGGACGCATCGCCTCTGCTCTGCCGCCGGCACAGCGGGAGCAAACCTCCTCCAGCAAAATCCCTGCTCCTGCTGGCCAACAGGACCCGCAGAATCCTCGAGTACCTGGCGTGGAGGGAAGAGGTATCCACGCAGACCGGAGGCATCGTGAATTAATCTGATCTCTCCCTGGCTGTGTCCATCCCTGCTCCCCAGGCTGGCTGGGAAGAGAGGCTGCACCCAGGGCAGGTGTCTGGCTGCAGGCGCTGGACGGAGGGGAGGGCGGAAAGGCTCCCTGCAACAGCCCAGGACCTGCTCCTACACTCCTGGTCTCGCCAAGGTGAGCCCCAGCACCACTCGAGGGCACTGGCTGTCCAGGGACAGAGCTCAGGAACCGGAATATTCGTCCCATGTAGAAGACTCAGGGGTGAGGCAAACCCCTGAATTCCCTTGTGCTCCCAGTTAGCACCCAGTTATTAAAACAAGAGTTCTGTTCATTTTCATCGTGATAGGCCACGGACAACGAAAACCCTGCTTCACTGAGCAGTCAGACAAATAAGGAGGCTACAAATCTCCCCCACAGAGGGAATGAAGCAGTGAGCAGCCTCTCATGGCTTTGAGAAATCAGCCTACAGCAACTTCCAAAAGAGGTCTGGAAACAAATCATTATTGCTGAAACTGCTGTGGGTCGAGAACATCCCACGCCACAGACACAGAGGTGGTTCTGCTCTCTGCTCCCCCCAGACATGGAGCCTCCAGTTTGCACTGGTGTGATAAGAGGGAAAACATCAATCCCGCTTGCCCTGTAGCACCTCCCTCTCTCCGTCTCTGATCCCGGCCGAAGAGCCACAGCAGAAGCAGAGAGGGAGGAAGGGAGGGATGAAGGCCCTTCCACAGCCCAGCGCAGTGTCCTGGCTGCAGCCCTGGTGACAGGTATGGGACACCACGGGGTGCCATGCACGGCCGTGCTCCTGTGCTCGGGGCTGTACTGACCCGAGCACCGGGTGGGCAAACTGAGCTCTGCCCTCCTGAGCTGCCAACAAGGCTGAACCAGCTCCGACCCAGAGCCAAAGAAGGGAAACAGCCCTGAAAGTCCATGTGCTGGGAAAGGTATCCTTGGGCCCCATGCTGGCGCCAGAGGGGGTTCACACTGTCCCTTTGGTCAGCAAACCTGCAGTCTCCACGTCAGGGAGCAGAGGAGCCTCTCACAGTCCAGCAGCTCCAGGAAAGCAGCACTCAGGAAGGACCACACCTTTGATGGGCCTCTTGGGGCCTCTCACAGTCCTGCACAGCTCCAAGAAAGCAGCACTGAGGAAGGACCCCACCTTTGATGAGTCTCTCTGGGCCACTGGGAAAAGGAACATCAAGCTCCTGAGCTTTACTCTTATTTTTTCTGCTTCCATATTTTGGACAAGCGGAACTTGTTCTTCTTCCTCTCTGGCTCCTGGCTCTCAAGAGATCCATCTGCAGGAGAGGGAGCAGACACAGAGCAGGTTGAGACCCACAGCCCCAGTGCCCCCCAGTGCTGCTCTGTAAGAGAAAGGGCCCTTACCCAACCTCTGGATCATGTCTGCCAACATCTGGTCTTCCTCTTTCTCTCTGTAATGGAACAGCATGGTATTAGAAAACTTTGCTGTGTTCGTGGCAAGCTGGTAGACACCAAAAACCACGCAAATACTGCTCTTACTCCCCCAGTAAGAAATGACCAACCTCCACAGCAAACCCTGGGAAGGCTGCAGGAACAAAACCCTACAGTTAGAGTCTTAGACATTAGCAAATTCCATCTGGTTCCCTTGAAAGCAAGGGCCTGTGAGGGGATTTCCAGACCTTCTCCCAGCTGGCTGATGAATCATCTGAGTTCACGGAGTGGTGAGACACCACCACACCCGAGGAGATGAATGAAGCTGAGACACAGTAGCCTGGGGTGCTACAGAGGTGCTCACTGCCATCAGGGACAAGCACACTGCTGTCACCACCTTGTCCTGGGCAGTACTAGAATCCACAAGCAGGAGTTGGTGCTCTGAGGTCAAGAAATGGAGGCTGTTCCTAGCATCAGGAGGCACAAATCCAGCTACTTGACACAGCAGTGTTCCTTTGAACTTGGGAAGGATCCAGTTCTTGGCTTGCTGCAGCAGACGAGCACATTCCTGACTTAACGTTCCCAGATTCCTCCTGCATCTCCCATATTGCCTCCAGCCTCCCCATCTCCAGCCTCTCCCTCTCTTCCCCCACATTCCACATTTTCACAGCCCTTGTTCCCACAGCAGCTTGAGCTTGAGAGAGAGGTGAACAGGGCTGTGGTCCTGATCTCTTTCCAACAGCTGCCAAGGATGCAAAGACAGCAGCATTTAGGACAAGATGGCTGATGACAGGTGACCACCCACCTCTCATGGAGCAGAAGTCTGGACTACAGCCACTCATCCACCCCTACAGCCTGGGCAGCAGTGGAAATACAATAGTGTTGGCTCATTTCCCACCATCTGAGGACCCTCACCTGAGTCTGTCCTCGTCCAGGCAATCCACAATACTATTCCGATCATTGACTGTGTTTAGGTACGACTCCAGCAGCTCCTTCTCTTGCTCCTTCTCCCTGGGCGTCTTCAGCTCCTCTGCATGAGACAAGGGAAGCCCATCTCACAGCTACAGGCAGTACCTCCCCACCGTGGCTCCTGCCTCCACCCTGCTCCAGCAAGCCTGATTTTATTATCCTCACACTCAGGGGCACATCCTGCCTCCCCTCACACAGCAGAGGTTACAGGCCTGGATGTTACAGGGACAGCTGCAGCCAGGGGACACCCGCAGGGCACCCGCAATCCCTGGCAGTGCCTTCAGATCTGAAGGACATCCCAGGGCTGGCACACAAAGTGCAGGCTCCTGGGGCCAGCAGGACTCCCAGCGTGGCCAGTCCTTACCCGGTTTGCTCATGAGGCGTCGCAGCTCGATCTCAATACTCCACTGCTGCTCCTCCAGGTTCTGCTGCTTCATCCTGGAAGGAAGGACAGAAGTGATGAGTTACTGCCCTGCCATGTGGATCCTGCTCCTATCATGCCTCCTCTCTGTGTCGCCCACCACCTGGGCAGGGGCCGGTGGGTCAGGGGAAATTTTCCTCCATCACATTCCTGAAGTTTCCCTCCTCACAAGCTCCTCACAGACCCTGGGTGCTCAAAGGCCCACCAGCAAATACATCGTGACGCTGGCAGTTCTTCCAGAGACATCCTCCACCCTTCTCGTCCCACCAACTGGCACATCATTTTTTTGGGCTGCCACACTCCCTCTCCTTCACTGCTCCCAGGTGAAGTGCACAAGGAGACAGGTGAATTTCTGGTTGTACTCACTTGTACATCAGCTCTGATTCCTGTCTGAGCAGCAGCTGTTTCTCATGGATCAATTTGAACCAATCCACCATAAGGGCATCCTCGGACTCATCTACAGAGGAGACAAAGGGCAAGAAGCTGCATCAGTTCAGCCCCCCTGGCTCAAACACACAATCTCTTGAGGGAGAGCTTAGGATGACTTGTATGAGCCCCAGGCAACCTCAAGCGAAAACTGGAGATCTTTGCAACTCCTGGGTACAAGGGATGCAGGTCACTCCCTGGGGATTCAAGGAAGCTGCTCATGGATACTCTGCTACAGGACACCCAGCTCATGTTCCACATGGCTGCCTCAACTCTGCCCCTCTGCATGACCCCACTAAGCCCTGAGAAACTGGAGCCAGCCATGATGGCCAGCCTGGCTTGGGATCCAAAAGCCAGATCAACAGTGGCCTTCCACTCCCAAAACTCTCTGATCCTCAAACAAATTAACACAAAACCTTGCTCATAAAATATGTTACGAAACAGCCAGAGAAGGTTCAAAATTCCCCAGGCTTTATCTTTGTATACCAGGTACCTCTGGCAACCTGGTGTCTCACACGTAGCCTGAGCTCCTAAAAATGGAGCCAAGAGTGCCCAAGGCGTAGGACATGAGCCTCACACCTCCCCACCACAGCAGAGCTGGCACCAGCTCTCCTTTACCTCCCTCGCAGGCACGCAGCTGCTTCTCCAGATCCACTCCTTTCAATTCCAGCTCGTCCAGCTGCTTCTCGATGTCACGAACCTTCTCCTGGATTTTCTCCTCAGGGAGGTAGTCTGGGTGCAGCTAGGGAAAAAAATGTAGGACCAAACACAGCTCAGCACCCTCAGACTGCCTGCTGAGGTCACAACAGAGATGGGAAAGGGCATAAGGAGCCCAGCCTGGGAGGGCCAGGTCAGCAGAGGTGCAGAGCTGGCTGCTCACAGCGGAGCGGTGGCCACGGCAAGGCTGTGACACGTCTGCTGTCAGAGGTATCCACCCACACTTGTCAGTCCGCAGACATTCCCCCTCCTTCTTTGGGGAATGCAATGTCTACCACAGTTTTGTTTGGCTGTCTCATTCCAGCTCCGACTGTCTCTCTGCATGGAGGATAGCCAGCAGCCTCTCCACCTTGTCTCTGCCTCAGAGCTTTTCACCCTTTCCCTGAGCATCCAAATAAACCCTCCCAATAACACAAACTTAGATATATCTGGACAAGCACTCCAGAAGGATATCCAACAACCCCAGCCTGCTCCCCTTACACCTGGTTTCCATACCTTGGTTGGGGACACCACTTGAAGTGTGCCTTTGCTTTTTGGGGCAGGGAGTTTAACTAGAAGGGAGAAAAAAAAATCAAACAAAGAATGTCACAACAACCTTTAAATAATTTTATGCTGTGGGACAGTGCCTACACCACCAGAGCACAACAGGTCCCAGCTACCCTACAGAGGTCACAGACGATACACATGCATCCACATGCCTGACCAACGTAGGAGACATATCCTCACAGGCTGATTTACTCCTTGTGGCTTGTCACTCAGGTCACAGGTTGCTGCTTTCATCCCCAGGGTATAGACAGCCACCTAATTCAGGTATGACTTTGGAACTTCCACCCAAGAATATGGACTTACATGTTCATTCACTATCTTGTTAAAACCCAAAAATATTTACTGTGGCAAAACCCATCCCTTATTAAGCTTCCAAAGGACAGCACAGAAAGACTGGGTTACTCTCACAGGAAACACCAAGACATACTAAAAATGTCCCTCTAGTGCTCTTTTACAAAGGAGTACCAGTAAATACTGATGAAACAAAGATGGTCTAGGGGACCTCAGTGTAGATCTCAGGAAACTAAGGTTCAATTCCTCCCACAAAACACTTCCTAGGTGAGAAGTCCCTTAGGCCCCACTACACAGCATTATTTAGGCCCTGGACACCTATTAAAATCAATCCTTAAGCAATGTGTATTTGTTCCACTGTGCCTCAGCTTCCTCTGCCCAACTGTGCTGCAAGGATAACTACAGAAGAGTGTGAGGTATTTGGATACCCGAGGGGCTGGGCTGGATAATTACCACAGAGAGAGAACAGAGGCGTACGTGGATGATGTGATAAGGAAGGAAAACTCTGCTATCAAAAGAGCACGGCTGTAACAAAGGCAGCAGCGATGCAGGCTCCACACACACAAGGAGAACGACAGGACAGACAGACCAGGGGAGCCTCCTGAGAGTCTCTGGCAGCTGAGGAAGAGCTCAAGGACAGCTCTCCAGTTGCCCAGCCCTCGCTCTATTGTGCTTTCTAGGAAGAGTGCAGAAAGAGAAGATGCTGGATGTGGCTGTGTTGTTCCCGCACCGCTGGCCTCCGTCAGGGATCTCTTCCCTCTGGATGCTGCTGGTTTGCTGCCCCATGCACTGCCTGCAACTCACACTTCTCCTAAAGGTTCCTCCAAGAGGGACTTGGCCTGCCTCAAGCTGTCTGCCTGAACAACACTTCCCTCTCCCAGCTCAGTCCTGGATCTCTGGGCTCCTTCCGAGTGGCCTCTGCAGCACCTCCAACCAAGGCAGAAAGCTGCACCACTGATGGGGAGAAGGCCACGGGCACTGGAGGGGAAGAGCCTGTAAAATGACACCCTGTGACCAGCTCAGGATCTGATATCCCCTGATACCCCCAGGTTCTGGCTTGACAGACACAGCATGGCTTGGCTGCTTGCCAGCAAGCTGCAAGTAGGACAGCTGGCAGGAAAACCCTGGAGCTTCCTTTCTCAGCAGGAAACACCACCTACCACCAAAGAAAACGAACGATCTACAGAAATGCTCACCTCTCATAGCTCACTACAAGCCCAGGACCGAGGGCAGGAACAGCAGCTGGCTGTTCACAGCTCTGAGTGCTGAGGTAAAAACCTACACAGAGGAGTAGGTCCGTCCCTAACCCACAGCCTGCCCGGTGACAGCAGCAGGAACCAGCCTTCCAGGTGGCAGACTTAGGCACACAGAAAGGTGGGGGAAGACTGCCGGGAAGGTTTCCCAGTGGCCCTCCCCCGCGGCAGTCATTAAGCTTTAGGAAGACGGATACAAACCCGGCCTCCTTTATCTTAACTGCTCACTTCCTGGGACAGACTAATGCTGAGCCCTGGGGCTGAGTCTGAGGAAAGAGGAGGTGGAAAGTTTTGGGGAAATGCTGGCAGAGGAGGCACACCAAACTTTTATAAAAGACAACACAACTAGAGTTTGAATGGCCCTGCTGTGAGAATCTTCTACTCCAGACAGGTAAGACACAGCTAGATGGGATAAGGAAAGGGGAGACAAAGAAGCTGAGCAAATAGGACAGCAGCAAACATTAGGTTAGTTCCAGAAAATTTCATTAGCATTGTGGTGGGATACGTTAGAGCAAGGATAACTGGGCAGTGGGGGAGAGGTGCACAGTAAAGCTGTGGCTGAACAAACAGGAGTAAGAAACTGGATTAAGAGTAGGGACAAACTGGTCAGGACATCTTTGAAAATCCAAGAAACAGCAGCCTTGTCTCCTGCTCTTGTGGGTCCCAGCAGCTGGAGTCTCTGACAGTTCTCTGCATTCCTTTTATTTCCTAAAGCCACTCAACTGAAGAAGAACAGAGACATCAACTAGATCCCAGTTCCCCAAATTAGGAGATGGTCCTCTTCATAGCACTAAGTCTAAAGAATGACAGGGCAGTGACCTTGAAAAATCCCTATTTCAATTTCTTCCTTTCCCACTGAATTCTCTGGCCTTGCTTCCTCCTGCTTAGGCCAAGCTGGCTAATAAAAATTAATTACACAGATTTTCCCCCCGTGACAACAGCCACAGGGTTAGCCACAGAAAACTCGGGGACACATATCCCATACTGACCACTCAGGCTGTTCCCTGACAGTGCAGAGGAGAGAGTGACTTTAGTAGGCAGAAGAGATCTTACACGTAGCAGTGCTTGTTTTCAACTGGTTGCCATCTTCCTCCTTCTTGGCAGAGCCTCCAGGATCTTTCCAGTCTTGCTTTGAATTCTGACAGCTCCTGATAAGATCTGAGCTGGGAATCAACAACTTCTTTGTGAATCCACCAGATGAAGCTGCATTAAGAAGCACAAACAGATTTTGGGTAAGAAATTTCAATCCTCATCTCATAAAAATCCCTTTATTGCCCAATGTCTCTGGCACTCACCACTACCCAACTCCATTTCTAGTCCTAGTCCTCCTCTCTTGATGATAATGAAGGGCACAAGCCCAAAGTAAACAAGGAAGCAGCACTGATTACAAGGCCAGAGGAAGAGGAGAATAAACATTTGGGAAGAGAATAAACAGTTGGGAACCATCACCAAGATTTCTCAACATTACACCATCACGCAAGAGAGAGAAAGTGAAATCTTGCTGCCTGTTTTGCAGAAGGGAAACCTATGGAGACTGAATCCCTCTCCCTGGGAAAGGATGGGAGGCCACTCATCAAAGGCACAAAATAAAGGCACCAACAGGGCCAAAACAGGCACAGAGAGCAAAGACCCCTGAAAGCAAGGCACAGTCTCCACCAACACATTCCTCACACGTGCTTTGCAGCACTAATGCCTGTCCCTTTCCTGATTAGCAAAATTAAGGCAAAGCTTTTATCCCTCGTACCAGAGCCCTGCTTTGCTGGTGGGACAACTGATGGGCTTGGCTTTGCCTCCTTGTGTGCTGGGCTCCCTGTTCCCACCTGGGAGTTATCAGTAGGTTTCTTAGAGCCATCTTGGTCCCTGCAAAGAAAAAAGACAAAGGTAGGAAACCATCCCTCTTGCAGAATGGTCCACAGGAAAAGTTCTGGACATACTGGTCTGGATCTCCATCTGGGATGGTCACACTTTTCATGGAAAGCCACTAGCTCCAAAGACACTCACTTGTTGGCTACAGGCTTCAACCGAGATCTCCACCCTTCTGGGCTCTCAGACTTGTCTTCAGCAACATTTGTGCTTCCTGAAGAAAGGAACGTAGCAAGGTAAATAAAAATAAACAAGAACAGAAACATCCAATAAAAAGGAACAAGCCAGATTTGAGTCTCAGGAGAATCCTAGGAGATAAGCCATGCACTGGGGCAGGTACTGTGATGTTATTGCAGCAAACCAGCACCAGCTCAACACGTTTAACATGGGCAGATTCAGATGCAATAGGCAGTAAATAATCTCAGTGGCATTTTGTCCCTTTCAGATCAAACACTTTAAAACCTACACAGCTACAGAAATACAGCCACAGAGTACATGAACAGGCAACACAACCAGCAACACAACCAGCTCAGATCTCAGAGAACAAAGGCTGGGGCAGGAAGAGGGAGAGCCAAAAAAACCCCACAAAGTCTCAGAGAACTGCAGACAGACACTTCTTCTGGCCCAAAAAATACAGGCCATCTTGAAGTGCCTGGGACACTGGGAAGCCCGAGAGTATCATCCCTTGGCCCACTGCTAAGTCACCATGACGAAAGTTTGGTTCAAAACAGACAAAGAGGCCGGGTGAGCCTCAACTGCAATGAAAAAATCATCCCAAAGTTCTGGCAAGGTCTCCCATCTGGGAAAACCTAAGCCTTTGAAAGCCACCATGATCCCAACGTTTGATGATAGCAAGTACAACTACAAATACCTGGAGATCCTCAGAGTAGTAAAACTCGCCATGCTAGAGGGAGCAATTGCACAGGGATAAATGGAAGTGTGTCGAGCCCCACAGCTCAGAAAACCCTTACGTGTGGTACAGACAGAAAGGACAGGAGCCATGGACACATCTGCTGTGCTGGTCCAAGAGGAAGGCATAAAGCTGGAGTGCTGTGTCCAGGCAGAGCTGTGTGAATCACTCATCCTCACCTTTGATGCCTTTTGATTCTGGCTTGTGCAAAGGGTCAGCAGGTTTGCTGGCAGCCTGGCTCTTGGGCACGGGGTCTGTGATCTTTTCCTGCTTTGGTGCTGTGTACCCCGTTTGGCTGCACTGTGTTTTTGGAGTTGGACTCCGAGAGCTGGTGGGAGAAAACCTGCCACTGCAAAAAAGAACAACTCAGTGAGTCTTTTTGAAAGGATGGGCCTTTTTATTGGCCTCTGTTCCAATGATTTGTACGCGTCCCCCTACATGTCTTTAACACTGAGCCACAAGAGCAGTCAGGACAAAGCAAAGAAAGATGCAGGGACTTCTCCAAATTATCCCAAGGAACATCCTGGCAGTAAAAAGGGAAAGAGAAGCAGTGCTTACCTGCTAGGTGCTGAGGAGCCAGTGGAACTGAGTCCTCCTGGCCTGTGTGGAGAAGTGTTTGATCCAGACAGAGCCTGTATAATATGGTTACGTGCCTGATCCTTCCCAGCATTCACTCGACTGACCTCGGCAGTGGTTCTGGCAGGGGCAGTTTTATCAGGGCCATGAGGAGACTGGACTTGTTTCTGAGTGTCAGAAGATTTATTGCTGGAGGACTCCAATGACCGGAAAAAATCCTCTCGGGCTTGCTGTGTTTTTGTTGTGGAGGATGTCCAAGGAGGCTTCGATGGGGTGCCCTCCTGGCGATCTGTTTTATTCCCCAACGAGGCACTTTTGCAGTCATCTGATTTATTTACAGCTGAGGAGGACCACGGAGTATTTACACTTTTGAAGCCAGAGCTTCCAGAGGATGAAACAGATGGCTTGGTTGAATTAGTGAGGCCTTCCTGGCTGGGTTTCTTCAACACCTGCTCTGGTTTCTTGGGTTCTGCTGCTTTCTGGAACACCCTGGCAGCAGTAGGGGCTGGGGTACTGTCAGGTTTTTTCCCAGTACCGTGGAGATCGGAGATCTGGACGTTGTCTGGCTGCTGGTGGCTGGTACAGATGAACATACCGGGCTCAGGCCCAGCTTTGTAGCTTCCAGGGAGAAGCAAGTTCCAACACTGCCTGCACCTGTGGAGACAAAAGTCTCAGGAAACATCCTCCAGAGCGCTGGGAGACACACAGCTGGGAGCGCGGGCACAACTCCACCATCCACAGGAGGGTGAAGGTACCACACTGGCAGTGAGCACATCCTGTGTGCACATTCCTCGGGCACCAGAACAGGAGCTGTTGATAGCACAGCCTGAAGCAGGAAAGGTGTAGCTGAAAACAGACCTGTGGAGACAGTTTCCCTTACACACAGGTCAAGAACAAGCCCAGGTTGCCTCCACTCTAAAAAAAAAATGTGCCACACCACTCTGTCTCCAGTCCCAAAGGAACCAGGCTGGCCCTCTGTGACCCCCAGGGCTGTGCCCCCGTTTTGAAGAGCTGCTGTACCTGAAGCAGTTCCTGTGATAGAGCTTCCCATCGACCAAGTAGCGCTGCACCAGGTGCACGTGTTTGCCACAGACCCCACAGCTGCTGCTGGGGACATTCCCGCTCTCGGCCAGGACCCGTTTCTGTGGGGGGAAGCAGTGGTGAGCAGGCAGGACCACGGCCCTGGGCACAGCTACAAATTTCCCAGGCAGGTGAGCGTTTGGCATGCACAGCCAGGACAGAGAAGTGACATCCAGGAAATCCCCTCTCCCTCTAATCCCTTTGTCACAGAAGTGGAACAGCTCTCGGAAGGACAGAGTATGGGGAATATGTTCCCACAAAGCCAGAGGACCAGAGTGCCCTGCCTGCCTGTAGGCAAAGGTCTCTGATTTAAATTAGCTGGAAAAGGGCTTCTACCCTGTTTTCATCCCTACTCTCTCTTTGAAACTGTTTCCAAGAATTGGATCACTGTTTCCTAACAAAAATAACACTACGTCCTGTAAAAATCTCCATCCCCAATATCTAGGAACAGCATACCCATGTCCTAAGACACCCATGTCCTGTTCATGATGTATCCAGGCTGACTGATGTTTTTCCAGTGACTTCCACTTCAATCTGTGCTGGAACCAGACCTCTGGATTAAATCCCTCACAATGAGCAGAAAATGTAGAGACTAAATCCTTACCACCAGGAGCCTTGAACTAGCCCAGTACTCTCTATCTCACCGAACAGATTTAAGGTGTAAGGAACACCCAAACCCACATTTCTCACCGTGGTAACTGGGGAGGTTTCCTTTGGCTTAGCTCTGGCTGGTGGGTGGGCAGGAGGCAGTTTTGGTGGCGCTGGTTTAGGAGGCTCTGAAGCAGGTTTTTTCCCAGGATGTTGCTCTGGAGATTCAGAGGAAGGACGCTTGATTCCAGCCATGCCTCCAACTGGAAGAATGAAAGAAGGGAATATTTTTAAGGAAACATAAGGAAAACTCATGGGTTTAGGAGTAATTTACAAAGTAAGAATATCCAGAGGTGCCTGATGGGTAACACGCAAAGCACACAAGCAAACACAGACTTCCTTCATGAGCAGCTCTTTACTGGACCGAGGGGCAAGAGGCAACAAGAGAATTGCAACAACATTCAGCTGGAACTGCTGATTTTTCTCTTCTCAGGGAATTTCATGAAGAGACATGCAGAAGTGAAGAAACGCAAACTGCCATCCATCAATGGTGAGAAGAAGACCTCGGGTTTTCAATTCCAGCCCATGGTTTGGCTGGAACTGATCCCGACTGAAGCAGGCCCTGCTGGAACAGGCAGAGGTGTTATGGCTGAGGAGCTGAAGCACAGAGGGTTTGCTGTGCTCCAGAGTTCCTTCACACCCTGAACATTCACTGCTGCGAGTGTCCGCCCCACATCCCAGCTGGGACTCCCACGGAGCAAACAGCCTTGCTGAATGCGGAAATGACCACCAAAAATTAGTAATTCTACAAAGATTTGGAGGTGCCACAGTGGCGCTGATCTGGAAACCAAGACTTGCCATAAGCAGTCTGCAAATGCCCAATTCTCTTTTCTTTGCAGATGATATAGAACCCCTCAAAATTCACTCCAAGTGGAGAAAAGAGAATCTCCAACATGCTTCAGTCAAGCAGGGAATGGTGCCCTGTGCCCTGGGAAGTGAAACTTCCCTGGGAAATAAGGCTTTGTGCAAAGTTTTTACAGACACGGCCCCCAAGTGTCTCACAAGGATGTTATTTCTGCACCACTTCCTATTCTGAATGAGATGTCTCTGTGCTCCTTGTGGGATATTTGAGCCACAGCCTCACTTTCCAAGTGACCACTTAAATGGCCACTCGTCTGAAAAGAGATTAGACCCTGTTCAGTAAGCACAGAAAGGGCAGGGAGCAGAGAGGGAGCCCAGTTCCGAGCAGCCTGCCCTCAAGAAAGCCAACTATCCAAATAAACACCCAGGGCTCCTACTGCAGGGACCAGGAGCCAGCTGACCCAGCAAACAACTCAGGCTCGGGCTGCCCCCTCACTTCCCACTTGTGCCATTTACTGAATTCCCAAAGCCCAGCACAAAGATGGGTGGCTTCAACTCTACTCTTCCATAAAAGCATGACCTCACTAAAACATTGCCTGCTCACCCTGTCCTGTGTCCTGCTTATTTCATGGTCCTGCTGGAACCCATCTGAAGGGCACGACTGTGATTCCATGATTCTGCTTGGTGTCAAAGGGCACATTCCAGGCTGGGCTCATTTTCAGACATTCACATTCACCCCAGCAGCAGGAATGCAACCAAAGTGTTTTGTGGGACACTGGAGAGTATAAAAATGTGCTGTGCTTGATGACGTGGTAGACAAGATGCAGGGGGGAGGGGGCAAAGACCCCAACCTGACCCAGATTCTCACCACTTGGCACAAACACGATGGAATTTGTTTGATTTCAATCAGAATGGTTTTAAAACAAGAAATAAAAAATGATGTGGGGGAGCGAAGAAGTTGTGAAGGGAGAGAAAAATCATGCTTATATGTGTAAAGAGGTGGAGAAGTAGGAAGAGTTTAAACATTAAAGGCAACTCTGAGTGAATTGCTTTCTTTCCAAGATGTAGGACATTTTCAATACACATCATACATTTAGATTCACCTTAACCAGTTAAGTAATTCATGTCCCACTTTCTAAAGTTTCCTCTGGAGGAACCTGTAAAATTGGTTTATCATATTATTTCACTTTGTGTGAGCTTAAAGCCAAATATAAACCAAGACTACAATAATGCTCCTGTGAGCCCAGATAAACTCTCCAGTACGTGAATGTAATGCCTTGGCAGCTCTGTGGCCTGTTCTATGTTTGACAGAATTTCTATCACAATTATGTCAGTTAGGGTGATAATTTTCTTCTCCTTCCTTCTACCAGCACTGCTGTGCTGTACAAGCCCTACCGTCGATGCTGTTCCACTGGCACAGCCTCACAGACAAGCTCAGCCTTGTTCTATTCCATGTTCTCACCAGCCCTCAGGTTTGGCAAAGACTGGAACAAGGGTGGAGGTGCTTGAGAATGGAAAGCTGAGGTGGGGACCATGGAGAGGAACCTTCAGTGCTCCTGTCTGGCTGGACCATAGGAAATTTTAGACTGTATTTTAAATTTTAAGGCAGTAGTTTTAAAGACAAGACATGGCCCTGTACCATTCCAAAAGCACTGGTGCAACTGGTAGAATGGTGTGCAAAGAGTCCAGATCCCCCAGTGAAATAGTTCTGGTACCAAGAAGGCCTCTGTGCAGTCTATTTTGCTTTTCCAAGCTTGTCAGGAGGCAAGGGAAAGCATGAAACAAAGCCCTGAACCCTTCCACCCCTCCAGGGAATATGGTACTTACTGGGAGACCGTCCATGGAAGTAGTTATAATACTGAGAAACATAGGTGAGGATGCTCAGCCTGTCTGGTACCTTCAGAGCAACCATATCCTCTGCATCCAGCAAGGCTGGGATCCCCAGCTCCTCCTCTGCCACTCGAAATGCCTGGAGAAGGGGAAAAAAAAAATTAAAATAGAGGGGTCTTGTCCACGCCAGGCAGCAGAAGTAAGAAAGTGCACTGCGAACAGCCCCACTCAAATAATAACTCTACTGGGGAACAGCTGCACCAGTTTAACTCCTACATCGTAGGAACCAACAGAGTCATGGCTTCCAGCCACTGCCTTGAGAAATCCAGGCAAGGAGCCAAAAATCTGGCCTGGCAAGCTGGCCATAGCTCACTGCACAGTAACTCACCTGGGCTTCCCCTGCTCTTCCTCCAGCCTGCCTCTGTCTGTGAGTGCACAGCTGCAGAGAGCCAGGCCTGGCAGAAGGGGATGTGTCAGTCCAGGCTGGCAGACTCGTTTCCAGGCTCCCAGCCCAGCCTGGAGCGCTCCCCAATTAACGGTGGGCTGCTAGGTGCTCGCAGGCAGCTTTCATCTCTGAGTGCTGTGCAAATGTTAAAGCTTCCTGCCTCCTACTGCCTGCTCTTCTCTAAATGAAAATGGGGAATCTTGGGCTGCAGGAGGAAAGGAGGAACCCCCCTCTCCCAGACCAGAAAGGGGGAAGAGAGGCGTAATGCAGAATTCCTGATACATAGCTGCCTTCCAGCTTAACTGTTTCCATGCTGTCTAACATCTATTTGGGGTAAATATTCCTCTTTGTGGTGTTCCTCTGCTTTGAAACTGCAGGTAAAGCAGGCAAAAGCTATTTTCTCTTGCCTCTGAACAAAAGCCTTTAATAGAATACAAAAAAAATTGCAACATCCAAACTTCACCCTTGCTCAGCTCAGTTTAGGGCTTTTACTAACGACCCTCTCCAGCCCTTTTCCTTCCCATCTTATGGGAAAAAATCCTTTCCCTTCCCCTTTGGAGCATCCCTGTTGAAATGCCAATACAGCAAAGGAAAACAGCACTTGCAGGACCAGAGGCACAAGGAAGGCTACTGCTGAAGGCCACAGTGAAAGGGTTAAAAAAAAAAACTTGAATATATTAAACCCCTCCGCATCTGACCTCTGGCACGGACACACACAGTGTTGGTGTACAAGCCAACCATTCCTGCTTAGAAGAAACAAACAGCCACTATTTTTCAGCGAGATAATTACCATTTTTTTCCATTGGGTATCCCAGTAAAAATGCAACAGAGCTGACATTAAAAATGCTTTCAGCCAGTTACCGCCGGCTGTGTCACCGCAGCTGCCAGCCCAGCCTGGCACTTTCCTGTCTTGTAAACTGGTACTTAATACATTCTTTGGAGTGTTCCCCACTGCACTGGCTGCACAACTGGTCTGACCAGTCGAGTCTTCTTGCTGGACACTCCTGGTGTGAGGTTTAGTGGGAACACGGGTCATGCCACCTCCTGCCACACTGTGCCACGGGTGGCACCGGGGCAACGGGCACGGAACGAGTGCGAGGGGCTGCCGGGACCACAAAGAGGAGGATGCTCTGTGCACCCACCTGGTTTGGCCAGAGCCAGGTGAGCAATGCAGAGAGCAGCATTAGGACGTGGTGTCCCCTGTGCCTGCAGCATCCCAGTGTTCCTGGGAGCTGCTCTTGCCTGGAGACCCAACGGGATCACCACCTAACAGGATCCAGTTGCTTTCTCCTCTACCTGCCTACCCAGGCTGGCCTTTAGAGGACCAGCATGTTGTTTCTGCATTATGTTTTTCATCAGTGCAGCTCCAAGTGCTTTCCAGGGGAAGAAAGTGCCACTGCTGCCGTGTCTATGCGAAATGGGAAAGTGATATGCTCGAGGCCACCTGAGCTGGCCTGGCACAGCTTCCTTCTGGCACAGGCTCTACCTGCTACACCACACCACCATCCACCAGCACTGAATCCAAGGCCTCTAGAAACTTTTCTCCTCTTTATATATTTTTGAAATCTCTAGCAAAAAAAAAAAAATATGCCATCAACTGAAATTTTTCTAGGGTTTGGGGTTGGTTTTGTGGCACTTGAGAAGTGACACATTCTTCCTTGACAGATGACCTTATATGGCAAACTGCAGTTCAAACAAGGCTTTTTTTACACGCACAATGCAGCCCTTGAAAAGAAGCCTCTGACGAGCAAGGCATCAAGGAGGGTCTGGACAACAGCAGAGGAATAATGTTGGGAGAAATCAGACCCACTTGTATCCCAAGGACAGCCAGAGCGAGGAAGTGTAGGAACTAGGACGGAGAGTGGCCCAAGGGGGAGGCCAGCCCAGGAGCACAGAGAGCTGGAGGGTCGATCCCAGTGACAGCACAGCCAAGGCAGCAGGACACCAGCAGTGAAAGGACAACACAGACAAGTCATCCCGCAGCAGGTGGAGTAAGGAAGAGAGAGCAAAACAAAGGACATAAAAGAAACTAAGAAAGGGGGAGGAGGGGACACAGACTGCAACAAAGGAGGGGAGCAAGTCTTTATGAGGAGCACAAAGAAGCTTTTCATTAATAAAAGCTGCAGAGGCAGCTCGCAGAGCTCATTTCCCAGACACAAGCAGACACCATCAGCCCAGCTGGAGAAGGAGCAACACTCAGGGATCCTCAGCACTTCAGCCAAGATATGCTTCCGTGGCGAAGAGGCCCCGACTCCTGCCAAATACCAAACCTCCAGGGCAAAACGTGTGGTCTGAATGTCCCCTGAGGAGAGGAACACACAGGGCTGAACCCCAGAGTGTCACTAACTGCTCACAGGCTGCAGCCCCAGCCCAGGGACAGAGGGTCTGCCATGGGAGCTGTGGACACAGCCTGGGATGAAGGGGAGCAGAAGCTAAGGAGCCACGGGGGGACAAGTTCAGCTCTCCCAGAGGCGAGAAGCACTCCAGTCAGCTCACTGCCTGAGAGCACGTCACTCCTCCAGCCCAGACACGGGTAAGCTGCCATGGTTCGCTCATATCCCAAGCTCCTGCCAAGCAGCCATGAAACTGTGTGGAGCAATGCCAAGGGAAGAGAAATGTTATAATTTACTGCCTCTCTTTTTGTGATGGAGAGAGGGAGAGGAAAATCCTTCCTTGGATCACTAAGACCACGCTTGAATCCAGTGCAGGAGGGGGTTGGCCTGCCTGACTTCTATTTTCTTTGTGGAAAGAACATGAGAAACTCCAGTGCCAGGCTGGAGTGAAGTGTCCAGGCAGGATGAGGTTTTAGGACATACTCCACCTTGATCCCCTGCACCAGGACGGAACAGAAGTGGGAGGACACTCCCTGTGCTTCCCCTCTCACACCAGCTACTTCCCAGCTCCTGCTCCATCCCTCAGGAGCATCACATACTCAACATGTCCACGTTTTGAGCTCTAGCACCTCTGTCTGAGCTCCTGCTGCCACAGGATACACTGGAAACAGGCATTACTGCGTAGCCAGCTAAGGAGTATGAACAGTCTGAAGGTGCTTTCAAGCAGCCAGCCAGCCTGGACATTGCTGTTCAAGGGAGAAGGCTGCAAGGTGCAGATTAAGGCAAAGGATTGGAACACAGCACACTCAGCACACTGTGTCTGCAGGGTTTCTGTTCCTAAATCACATGAGCTAGGTGCCAGGTCATGGACTAGACCAAAAGTAAACATATAAAGTCACTCACCAACTTGTTGTTCTCGTACACATTTTCTTTCCTGAGGGAGTCGAAGTTTCTGAAATACAGAAAGAAGAGAAAAATCTCAGGTTGGTGATGTACAGTGAGCTGCTTCACTTCCAGCTCTCAAACCTCTCGGAGCCTCACTGGCTCAGGGCACAGAGCACCCCATCCCACCCTTGGACAGCTCCAGAGAGAGCAGCGTGGCAGATCCCACCCAAGAGTCACAGACCTGCTGTGCCTCCCAGGACAGGGACGTGCAGCAGGCACAGCATCTGCCCACGGGCAGCGCAAAACAATTCTGGCACATCTACCCTTGCAGGGCTGACTCCCACAGCTGCCTGTGGACAGGACATGCAAAAACATCCCAGGCAGACTGAGGGGTTCTGCTGAGACAACCAGGAGCAACCTCTAACTCATGGGATGGGTTTTTATCCCCCAGAAAAGCCTTGCTTCTCTCCCACCTCAAAAAGATACACCAATGCCTGCTGGCCAGGTGTTAACACTCTCTCTCTGAAAGTACTTTCCAGTCACATCCATGTTCTTCTCCTGTCTTGAAAGTTGTCTCCACACAGAGAGAGCTCAGCTCCAAGGAAGTCTCTCATGGATCCCTTACACACTGCACGTATCACATGCTTCTCCAACACACCCATATCCTCTGATCCCAGAAGCTCCTGGGTCCAGCAGCACATGAGTTCTGGCTTCAAATCCTTTTTTTCCTCTGGCAGAACTCCACAAAACCAGCACCAGGAATCTGCCTGGGAAAACCTCTGCCCACACCATACTGCATCTGATAACACCAAAGTTGCCAGCAGAAATCTTACTCTGCTTTGCCTAGGGCTGTAACTTTTGATTTCTGATCATAATCAGTAACTGAAAAGGAAGCGACAATTACTGTTCAAGAATTCAAGCCAAAATCAACAATTCCTTTCTGCTGTCCCCAGACATCGCTTCCCTCTTCACCTCTCTCCAGATTTGCTTTCCTGCTCCCTATCCAACCCAGATGCCACTGTCTCTGCACTGTGCTGGGAACTCAGAACCTGGGACGTGCTGGGACGGGGATGGAAGCAGAGAGGAGAGTTTGTGCTGCTGGAAGCAGAGCCACAACACAGCGTGCTCCTCGCCCATAGCAGAGTGTGTCCCTTGCTTAGGAAACAGCCATCACCAGCTTGGTTTTAAACTGACTGGCACTTGCTAAAGAGGGAACACAAAACTGGCTGTTGGCTGGCAGCCCTGCTCCCCAACACTGCTGCCTTCTGCCCAGGCAAGCGGGCGAGGTCAATTCCTTTCCGATAACCCCGTTTCACTTTACAATCCTTGTGTCTGCTGGCACGGAGCTGAGCGAGAGGCTGACATCCGAGAGGGAATTCTCACTGACAAACAGAAAACAGCACCAACTTTTGCATCTTTTTGTACGTAGCACCTTTACATCCGGTGTGGACCCACCCTGTTAGCCCATCCCTCACCTCCGGGACGAGCCAGGGTGACTCTGGGAGCCAGGGCAAAGCTGGCTCGAAGCGACCTATTCATGAGACAAACACATGATCTGTATCGCAGCAGGGGAACTTTTTCCACTGCTCGTAACAGCAAGGAGCAAGCCAGGTCCTTTATCTCCTCAGCACAGAAAGGGGAGCATTACATCATAAATAAGAGAGGCACCTTAAAAAGGCTGGCTCATCATGCCACAGCCTGTGCCTCCTCCCTGCTTCCCACATCTGGTATTGCTGTGTGGGATAAGGAGAGAAAGAATGACAGATAAGACCCAGAGGTTAAACTCCCCCAAAGAGCACGTAAAGACAAGGCACATCCCACCTCTAAATCATAGACTCTTTCCTGTGCAAAATCAAAAGGGAATCGCAGAGGTTTTACTTCAAGCAGTGCTCCTGCCCAAAGATTTCCCTTCCCTGAGACAATGGATTAAAAAGAGCAACAAAAATAATCATGCACCAAGAAACTCCCAGTGAAACAATAGATACAACCATCCTTGGGTTAAGTCAGGCCAGAAAATTGGCTTTTTTTAAGAGCCAGCTGAAGGAGGTGATTCCAGCTCTCTGCCTCACTCCCAGTTCTGCTCCCAAAGAGTCTCTGTAGCAGGGAAATGCAGCAAAACATTGCAAGAGCAAAGAGGAGCTCCAGCTTCCTTGGTCATTCTGACATGTAAGACACTGGAATTACTATTTATTGTTGGTCAGTGGCCTTCAGCCACACTCAGTGCTGTTTGCTGTGGTGGTGTGTACACTCCCTGGCATGCAGCAGAGACCTAAAAACCCCGGTCTTTTGATGGTGAATGTCTCAAATCCCCTTCTATTCCTCAAAACAGAATGCAAACAACCAGGTTATTTGGCCATTTCAAGAGTCTCCTGACCTCTCAGCATCACTCTTTCCCTGGCTAGTCAGGTGAACTGCTTACATATAATATTTCTTTTGGAAATTGATCTTGCTGGTGCATCTCCTATCTTGGAATATCAAAGCTCTCTGGACCAATGTAATCCTAAGACAGCAAAGGTAATACAAACAGAGAAGTAGGAGTTCTCCGCTGAGAAAACACAGGCAACTGAATTAATTGGAAGAGGTGAAAAATATAAATGTGACCCAAGAGAGGCCTCCAGTGCTGGAAACAAGTCAAAGTGGAGTTCGCCAGCACAGGAATAGCAGAGTTTTTAGCTCCCAAAAAAACCCTTTCCTTAGCAAACAAGTGGCTGAGCATTCCTCATGCCCGCAAATCTCCATGAGCACCCCCTGCTCCAGCTGCACAGAGCCAGCACTCACAAACATGCCACAGTCCTCTGCAAGCACATGTGCTTCCATAGGAGGAAGCTCTGCTGCTGCAAGCACTGACTTGATTGGAAACTCGACCTTGGAGCAGACTGAGCAAAAAAAAAATAATCCCAGAGCCTCGATGGCACCAAAAAAGTTTCTGGTTTTTGGCACTATTGTGCTGTTTTCTCTACAGATGATGAGATGTGCAGTCAAAAGGATCACTGAAAAAGAGTGAGGCACCCTTTGCCAGCTCACAGTCCTTAGACAGGGGGCTCAAGGCTGCTTTCAGCTGCTCTCTTTCTGCAGGTGCAGACCTGGGGAGGTGGGACAGAGCTGGGAATTCCAGGCAGGAGATGACCCCCCCTGTGCTCATCCTCCTCTCAGGAATGCCTGCTCCACACTGTCCTGCTCTGGCTGGCAGGTGACAGAGTGCTGCCGGGGTGAGCCCCGAGCCATCCTCCCCCTGCCTACGCCTGTCACACAAACCACAAACCCACCAAGCCAGGCGGCTTTGCTTCGCCCCAGCCTTTTGCTGAGGAGAGAGACTGCGGACAGCCCATCCCCAGCAGGGCCAGGGTGACCTCATCTTCCCCCGCTGAGCTGACAATGACCTGGAAATGCTGCTGGAGGAAAGGGCACTGCTGCTGCTCCACTGCCAAGGGGGATTTCACCACCAGCCCGTTCCCAGAACACCAGCCTGCAGTCTGGGAAAGAGCAAGATCCTGGACGAAGAGAAGGATCTTAATCAAAACCTTTCCTTGACATCTGGCATTAATATCTGAGTGAGCATGCACAGCTCCCCTGCCTCCTCCAACTCATTCATCAGGACAAGGCCACTAAAATCGTGGCTGAAGCTTGCACAACCTTCACCACCACACATGGCAGCTGCTGACCTCAGCCTCCTACCATGCTGCCACGAGGCTTCACATCCCTCTGACAAGAGACATCCCCTGGGCTCTACAATCATCCCAGAAAATGGGCTGGAGCCCTCCTGACACAGCGTGTGTGCCCAGCTGGGACTGAACTCTGAAGCACTCTTCATCTGGGACAAAAAAGGAAGTGGATTTCCGTGGCCATTCGGCATGGATCTCCACTCCCGCTGAGCATCCTTGCATGAGTGGGAAGTGAGTGGGAAGTGCATTTCTAATTTTACACAGCCTGCGCTGTTCACTGGTAGCACACAAGCCAACATCAGTTAAGTCTGAGGGAAGTTATCATATTTTCCATATGTTTTCCAGCAAGAAAACAGGAAGGAAGGAGAGACCCACACCAGCCCGTCCTCTGAGCCACATACCTCTCAAGAGAAGACCATGTTTATGTCCGTGTTTTAAACTTGGGAGTTTTCCTGGTAATTTTTCAGGCTCCTGCAGGAGAAATCCCCTGCACTCAGCCCAAGAATGTAATTTGTGTAAACCAAGACAGAAAACACACTGTTGCAAAACTGATGCTGTGACTGAATCATGTTCTGCAAGTGATTTATGCAGCAGAGCTGTTGCAAACACATCAAATGCTCCAAACTGCCCCGTTCTAGTTTTACTTTCAGTCTGATGTTTTTAATCTTTAACTAGGATCTTTGGTACAAGCAAGGACAGGAGCCCAGGATGAACCCCTGGGAAGCAGGAGTCACAGCCACACTTGCACCCAGCTGCACTTCTCCACCTACTGTCCCCTGCACCAAGAACTGTCCCCTGTGCACTGTCCCCTGCACTCAGAGAAGCTTTTAGGGATGCATGGAGAATCTGCACAAGTATTCTGCCCCAGGATCCGACACATGGCACCCGGCAACCCTGGCCACCAACCACCTGAAAGCACCATTTCCTTCCAGCAGGACTTTGCCCAGTCAATGGTACACGTGGTGCTTTCCTGCATTACAGCACCGACACTGATGAAGGAGGTCACAAATAAAGGCTTCTCTTACTTTAACCTTCAAGCAGCCCTTGCTGAGCTGCTCCAAGTCAGAAAGAGCTTCTGTGATGTCCCAAACAAAGTCAGGCAGAATGTCCACCATGAAAGAAAATGAATGGGAACAGAGAGATGACTCAAGGAACATCTTCCAGACTCTTCAGCACAGGAGAATTCATTTAAGAGATGTCTATCCACTACCCTTGTTGTGCAGTTCAAGGATCATAAACAACCCACTGAACTGGGCAACAGGATTTTTCCAGCTCTCACGTCGCTGAGCTCCCGTGTACAGCCGTGCTCCGGACGGGCCAGCTGCAGGAAGCAGTCACAGCCCCTCCACGAGAACACCTCAGCCTTTCTGCCCTGGCGTCTTGCATTTTTGAGGCTGTGAATCAAAGGAAGGAAAGGAAATATGTGGAGTCACATGGACATGACAACATGTCAGGAAGTCATACACGGCAACACCGTGGTGACTGCCCAAGCACTGGGACAACAAAGTGTGCCTGGAGCTCCTGAACTAACCTCCCGCTGCCCAAGTCTGCTCCAGTTTCTGCCAAGTTTCAAGATAACAGGGGAGAGAAAACAGGAGATCTTCTCTTGGGTTCAACCAGAAGCAAGACACCTGTAAGAGGGATGTCTGCACACAAACCCGTGTGGCAGGATGTCCTGGGAGCATGAGGAAAAAGGCAGAATACATGGGACAGGAAGAAAACTGCAGTACAGACCACCCAATCTGTTCCCCACCCAGCTGGGCACATCTGACCAGGAGAGAGCTAACACTTAGGTCAATACTCCTGGGCGCTCTTTCCAGTGCTCCCTTGCCTTAGTCTTCCCCCTCAATCCCCCCATCTCAAAGTCCAAAGAGCCCAGAAAAAAACCCAAAACAAACCCAAACCCAAAAAACTCCACCTGTGAAGCAGGATCTATGACTCCCTTTGGCAATTCACCTTTGGCAATTCACTCCCTTTGGCAATTCAGACGTTAACGTTTGGGCAGGGACAGTTCAAAACCCACCGGGCACCAGCAGTGGCACCAGCATGGCATGGAAAGCACTTAACCTCCCACAGAGAGATGGGAAAAACGAGGATGTGCAGGAATCCATCCAGTGGCTGTGGGGCCCTGCCCTTTTACTGCATTTTGTTTAAATAGCCCTCGCCTTGCGACTCGTGAGCGCTGCACTGCTGTCGGGCTGAGCGAGGAGAGCCCAGCCAGAGCAAACACAACGGCCAAGAAGGAAATGCTGCCCCAAAGATCGGTGCCTGAACTTGTTTTGCAAAGGAAAGGACACATTTAGAACATTTATAATCCAGCTACTGAGGGAAGAAAAGGGAAAAGGGAAAGATGTATGGAAAAAACCAGCACGTAGGCTGGGAGAGCAGAGCTTTTCTCTTGGAGATCCTGAGCGTGGGTGTGAGCAGAATGCTGCTGGTGATGTGCCCACAGGGAGAGTAAGAGCCCAGGGAAGGTGGAAGGCCTGGGGTCCACAGCTCGATGGACAGCGGGACGGCCACAGCCCATCCACAACCTGATGGATGGCGGGATGGCCACAGCCCGGCCAGGGGTCCTGGGCGGACGGGGAGAACCCGGGGTCCGCAGCTCGACGGACGGCGGGATGGCCACAGCCCACCCGCAGCTCAGCGGATGGCGGGATGGCCGCAGCCCAGCGAGGGTTCTGGGGGGACAGAGGACGCGGGGTCCGCAGCTCGATGGACGGCGGGATGGCCACAGCCCAGCGAGGGTCTCGGGCCGCGAGCGGGGGGTCCCAGCCCCGCCGAGCCGGCGGCGCGGCCCTCGACGCCCGGCACGGTACTCACATGAGGTCGGGGCGGTGTCGGTGCAGGATGGCGCAGAAGGCGAGGCCGTCGCGGAACGAGGTGGTCATGTTGGTGATGCTGACATCGCGGTAGCCCTCGCACTGCTGCCGGCACCACAGCTGCAGGTTCTGGATGGCCGCCATGGCCCGCGGCCCGCGGGGAGCCGGGGGGCGCCGCGCCCCGGGGCTCGG